>PVKP010016796.1:0-47409 GCA_004027715.1 Plecturocebus donacophilus
CTGCCTCAGCCTACTGAGTAGCTGGGATTACAGATGCGAGCTACCATGCCCGGCTAATTTTTTAATTTATTTTTAGTAGAGACAGGGTTTGACTATGTTGTTCAGGCTGGTCTCGAACTCCTACCTTAAGTAATCCACTTACCTCAGCCTCCCAAAGTGCTGGGATTACAGGCATGAGCCACCACACCCAGCCAAGATGGACATTTTTAAGTGAATATTTTTATGTGTAAACATTTTAAATTAATCTTAAATACAAGATAGAAACTGTTCTAATTCCTGAAAGTAGCTGAGTCTGTGGCACCCATTATTAAGCTAACCAGTGGGAAAGAGGAATTTAGCATGCTGTCACTGAGGGTGGCTAGTGAAAATCACTAAAAATGCTTACATTTATGTAGGATGAGACATCTCAATAAACCTTTTGCAACTGCATTTCATTCCAGTCTTTTCTCCATGCATCTTTTTATTTGATTGATTGATTGAGACAGGGGTCTCACTCTGTCACCCAGGCTGGAGGGCAAGGGCACAATCTCGGCTTGCAGCAACCTCCACCTTCCAGGCTCCTGAGTAGCTGGGACTACAGGTGCAGTGTTGCCCAGGCTGGTCTCGAACTCCTGGACTCAAGTGATCCTCCCACTTTGACCTCCCAAAGTGCTAGAATTACAGATGTGAACCACTGCACCTGGCCTTTCATGCTTCTTTTTAAACATTGTTCAGGTCTTACCACCTAGGCAATTTTGTTCTTTTAAAACCTGCTGTTTTCTCATAATCACTTTTTATTTATTTTTTGAGGTAGGATCTCACTCTTTCACTCCCGCTGGAGTGCAGTGGCATAATCACAGCTCACTGCAGCTTTAACCTCCTGGGATCAAGCAATCCTCCCACCTCAGCCTTCCAAGTAGCTGGGACTACAGGTGCATGCCACCACATCTGGCTAATTTTTTATTTATTTTTTGTAGAGATGAGGTCTATGTTGTCCAGGCTGAGCCTCATTTCTTATCTATGAAGTAGAGATGACTGTACCCATCATAGTCATAAGGATTAGAAGTGAGGTCAATAAATGGTAGTTGTTAATATTATAATAAGAAGAGAAAGATTGCTATCTAAAAAGCTGGCTGCAGAATTCCTCTTAGGAAATTGTCTTTTTTCAGGAAATAGCTCAGTAATCTGTTTGGACATGAAAGGTGAATTCCTGTTCCTCCTTATCCCCACTCCACATAGTTCAGAATTAGAAAAAAGACATGTCAACTGGACGGGGCACAGTGGCCCACACCTGTAATCCCAGTACTTTGGGAGGGTAAGGTGGGCAGATCACTTGAGCTCAGGAGTTCAAGACCAGCCTGGGAAACATGGCGAAACCCTGTCTCTACCAAAAATTAAAGAAATAAGCTAGGTGTGACGGTGCACACCTGTGGTCATCCCATCTATTTGGGGGGCTGAGGCGGGAGGATCACTTGAGCCCAGGACATTGAGGCTGGAGTGACCTGAGATCAAGCTACTGCACTCCAGCCTGGGTAACAAAGTGAGACCCCGTCTTAAAAAAAAAAAAAAAAAGAAAGAAAAAATCTAAGTATTCTACTTGGATAACTGTGGTAAAGAAAAAAAAGAAAAAGAAAAAGATCTAAGTACTTTGCAAAATACAATGAGAATTTTGTCTCTGGGGAGGTGACAGGGGTAAGCCAAGGATGAAGGAATTGAGGGGGCGCAGGAAGTAGGGCATGTGACTGGGGAGATTGAGAATGACCAGCCACCTGAGGGCACTGAGGAACAGCCTCACCAGGGAGATGTTCCCTGTGGCAGGTATGATGAAAGGACTGGGACAGTGTGTCTTATGTCTAGCTATGACAGCCTCTGTTGTTCCCAAATCAGGGTGAACATCAGAGCCCCTACTGACTTTGAAAAAAGTGAAGGAAAAGCCCTAGGTTCCATGTCTTGGCTGATGCCAGTGGAGAGGACCATTTAAAAAAAAAATTTTTAGAAACAGGGTCTTGCTATGTTGCCCAGGCTGGACTCAAACTTCTGGGCTTAAGCCATCCTCCTGCCTCAGCCTCCTGAGTATCTACATCTACAGGCATGTGCCACTGTACCTGGCTTGAGAAGGGACCTTTTTTTTTTGGAGATAGAGTCTCACTCTATTGCCCAGGCTAGAGTGCGATGGTGCGATCCCAGCTCACTGCAACCTCTGCCTCAGCCCCCAAGTAGCTGGGATTACAGGCATGTGCCACCACACCTGGCTAATTTTGTATTTTTAGTAGAGATGGGTTTCACTATGTTAGCCAGGCTGGTCTTGAACTCCCAGCCTCAGGTGATCCACCCACCTCAGCCTCCCAAAGTGCTGAGATTACAGGCATGAGCCACTGCACCCAGCCAAGAAAAGGGACCATTTTTAAGTGAGAAAGGGAATTCCACTAAAGTTAGAAATCAGAGAAAAGGAGCCCTTCAGACTCCTTGGAGATACCTCCCACCCTTTATGGAATGGCACCAAAGCCATTCTAACTTCAGTATTAATGAGAAGGATGATCCCATACAGGAGGTGTGGAGGGCAGATGCTCAGGCTGACATTTAACAACAGTCCAAGGAAATGTGAAAGCACAGGGAATGTGGCTTCCACAGGCATGGCCTATTGGGGTTCTCAGGTGCCTCTTGTTTTGTTTGCACAGTTGAAAGCATTTAAAAATGTTCTCAGGACCTGGAGTGGGGTGAGCCCTAGGAAGGGGCCCCATGTAATGGGGATGTCCATCTCTCCTGAATTTCCACCCAGTAATCCCACCTGGCCTTTCCTTCTGAGCTCTGGCCCTGGGCTTGTGAGAGGGTTGTGAGGTATGGGGCTGTGTTATTGGGAAAGGCAACCTCGAGTGAGGACAGGTAACATCATTTTATCCTGTGTTCATCTTGGTGTCCAGCCTCAGTATGCTTCCCGCCAAACTGGCCTCCACTTTGGAACATGGTCTGTCCTGCCCATGGGGCTCTTCACAGTCTGATGGCTGGCCAGCATTTTCCAGTAGCTTCTACACAGTCTGAAAAGGCCCTTTGTCTCCCTTGGTGACATGAAGGGGCTTGTCACTTCAAATGTCAGCTGGTGTTTGGACTTCAAGGGCAAGTTTGCCCATGTCCTCCTGTGAGCACCCTGCCCCCCTCCCTACATGTCACAGTCCTAGTATGCTCCAGGGTCCTACTCTAATGCCACCTGGCCAGCATCTTAGACCGGGCCAGCACCTCATCTTTCTCCACAGCACCAGAGCATTTCTTTTCCCTCATTTTACATGTCTCATTCTGTCTTGTGTTATAGGCATTTATTTATAGTATGTCCCACATTCTGTGCTACTCTACTATATGCTGAAGCCCCTTGAGAACAGGAATTAAGCCTCTCTTAGCACATGGTAGCCACTCAGAATATCTGTTGAAAAATAGTGGCTGCCAAGTGCCAGGCACTATTCTAGGTATTGGGAATACAGTGATGAATTATCTTTGCCCAACCTCCATTAGCAAAGAAATCTGGTCTTATATGGGGAGATAGATCCCTGAAAAGATGATGCAAAGTGGAAATATGTGCAGAACAGGGAGGTGGCACAGAGGATCACATCCATTATGATGAAGTCCTGGGCTCCCTGGTCAGACAGTTCCAAATTCAAGTCCTGGCTCTGCCACTTCACAGCAGTGTGACATTGCAAGTTGCTTCTCTGGGTCTCCATGAAAATAAAATAGTACCTACTGCATAGGGTTGTTAATGTATGTAAGACCCCTGTCATGGTGCTTGGCACATTGTAGTGATGTAATACATGTACTACATGGATTACATGGAATGGGCGGAAAAGCTTTGCAGGCAAGGGGCAATCTGAACTGAGCTTCTGAAAAAGAATTCCTTAGACAAGAGATAAGTATTTTAGAGGCAGAGGAAACTTCACAAATAAACTATAGTTTATCATCATCCAAAGAAAATCTTTGAAAAATGAAACACAAGCCCCACAGCTCATGGAGTTTGTGCTCCTTAACATGGACTCCAAATCATTCAGCAGCTTCAGGGCACAGATTTTGACTTGGAAGGAGGGAGGGAGATGTTAGTAATCTCAAAGTCCCTCTTCATTGCTGCCACAGGCTCTGACCTCAGCCTGGTATGGACTGGCCATGGGGAAGGGTGCCAGATTTTGGAGGGCAGAAGACTTCCCTGAAGGAAAAATAAGTTACTTTGCTGGTGTTCCATTCACAGCAATACAAAGAAGCTTTATTTCAGAGGCTCCTACCTCTGCACTGCCCTGTCCTCAAAGGAAACTTGTTTTGTTAGGATGGATTAGTCTCTTAGATAAATATTTGGTATTTCCTTTCACAGCAGTTTAGCAAGAGATGCAGATCCAGACATTAATCATTGTGCCCTCCTCCTACCTTCCCCCAGTGAAAATCATTTCACACCGTTTACCAGTCGCTCTCCACTCTTGGAGAGGTGCAGAGGAGAGTAGGCAGCCTTAGGAGAGAGACTGAAAGGTGGGGTTTGTAAGGAGTAGAATTCTGGAGATAATGCTGCCAGGTGCTCAGCAGTCAGGCACGATTATGTAAATTGGAGGGAATCCTGACAGCTTGCCTCCTCCAACAGACAGAAGGGATTTGTGAGACGCTAATGATACTTCTGGGTAGGTTTTAGGTACCTTTAGGGTGAGCGCTGACCATTGTTACTCATGGTGGGAGAGGGCATGGCTATGTAATTTTCTCCTTCAAGAGGCACTCAAAAGAACTGTGAGCCGTAATCCCAGCACTTTGGGAGGCCGAGGCAGGCGGATCACTAGAGGCCAGGAGTTTGAGACCAGCCTGACCAACATGATGAAACCCCATCTCTACAAAAAATACAAAAAAAAAATTAGCCAGGCATGGTGGTGCGTGCCTATAATCCCAGCTACTTTGGAGGCTGGGGCAGGAGAATTGCTTGAACCCAGGAGGTGGAGGTAAGCTGAGATCGCACCACCGCACTCTAGCCTGGTTGACAGAGTGACTTTGTCTCAAAAAAAAAAAAAAAGAACTGTGGGCCAGGTGGCACAGTGGCTCACACCTGTAATCTCAGCACTTTGAGGGGCTGAGGGGGCATATCACTTGAAGTCAGGAGTTTGAGACCAGCTTGGCAAACATGGCGAAACCCCATTTCTACTAAAAATACAAAAATTAGCCAGGCATGGTGGCATGTGCCTGTAATCCCAGCTACTTGGGAGGCTGAGGCAGGAGAATCACTTGAACCCAGGAAGCAGAGGTTGCAGTGAGCTGAGATCACACCACTGCACTCCAGCCTGGGTGAAGTGAAATTCAGAATTTACTGCCAAAACTGGCAGCCCCCAATTGTCTCTGGTGCCTCAGAGAACAAGCTTTTCAGGAAAGCCAGAAAGCAGAGGCAGATAGTAACAGGATTCAGTCACTAGCTTCATTTGCCACTTCCTCTGTTCCTTCCTTCTGCCTGCTTCCTGCTACCCTCTTCTGTTCTTCCTCTTCTGTCCTTACCCACAAAAGACACATGAATGAAAACAAAATGACCAGAAAACACAGTAGAAAGTGCATTTTGCTGACAGTTCTTGTTCTGTGCACATTGGACCCTTCTTGGTGTGGGCTTTGGTGTTCCTTAGAGCAACCTTGGTCGAGGTACATGACACTGCACTCTGCCTGGATCGAGAGATTGATCAGCTGACCAAGAAATTACAAACCCTGAGTGTCAGATTGATTTAACTTATGGACCACGAGCCTGCAGGAGGATGGGACCTGAATCAGAATGAAATCCAAAATCCAAAACCAGGAGAGGGCCTAGAGAAGCCAGAAGAGAAGCTGGTCATGTGAAATGACCCAATAGCCTGTGGGCCAAATCTAGCCCTCCGATGTTTTTACAGTCAAGCTGAGTGGCTTTTATATTTGTAAATCATTGAAAAAAAAAAAAGAATATTTGGTAACATGTAAAAATTACATGTCTGTCCATGAAGTTTTATCACAGTGTAACCATGCCCATTAGTTCCTGTATTGTCTGTGATTGGCTGCTCTTCCACTGCCTCCACAGAGTTGAGTAGCTGTTACAGACAAAAGTGTTGACCCTCTGGCCCTTTACAGAAGAAATTTGCTAACGCTTGCTCTTGTTCACTCTTTCCTTAAGAATGAGAATGTAGTCTGGTCAAAGAGACAACACAGGTAAATAAAAGGGAACTTCTTGAGTGTTTCCCAATGTGCTTCAACAGGTGGCAGCTTATTTAGTCCTCACAGCAGCCCTGTGGATGAGAAACAGAGACACACCTGCTAAAGGTCACCCAGTTAGAAAGTGGTGGCACCAGCCAGGTATGGTGGCTCACACCTATAATCCCAGCACTTTGGGAGGCCGAGGCAGGTGGATCACCTGAGGTCAGGAGTTCAACAGGAGACCAGCCTGGCCAACATGGTGAAACCCTATCTCTACTAAAAATACAAAAAATTAGCCAGGCGTGGTGGCAGGCACATGTAATCCCAGCTACTCGGGAGGCTGAGGCAGGAGAATCACTTGAACCCGGGAGGCAGAGGTTGCAGTGAGCTGAGATCATGTCATTGCACTCTAGCCTGGGCAACAGAGTGAGACTCTGTCTCAAAAAAACAAAACAAAACAAAAAAACGTGGTGGCACCAGGATCTGCACCAGATATCACAATGAACCAGGACAGTGATAACAATCCAGAGAAGGGGCCGATTCAGTGCTGCAGGTCAGAGGAGAGTGGTGGCAGCTAAGGAAGACTGTGAAACGGGTATGCTGGAGCTGTGGAGGAAGAGCCTTCCAGGCGGAAGATGCTCTGTGGGTAAAGGAACAGGGGCTGAGAACAAAATGGAAAGAGACTCTGGTTGGAAAGGACACTTGGGGCCAAGACATGCCAGTTCCTAGTGCAGGGTGGCAAGAAAGAAACAGGACTCTGGGCCTAGACTGCCAGGCTCAGAACGTCATCGTACTGCTGACAGCTGTGTTAGGCACAGGGGCTAAGAACTGCTTAGTTGTAAAAGCAGTTCATACTTCTTTGGGTGAATGTGAGGGCAAACTGAATTAATATGTGAAATGTGTTTAGAAAGGTACCTGCTGTGAAGAGTTGGTTTTAGGGGTTCCCCAAGGCTGCTAAAGGAGAAAGGCAGAAAGAAGGAACACAGTGGGCCAGAGGAAGGGCTGAAGTTTATCCCACTCTCACAGAGCCTGGCTTTCCACCCAACACCTGATGCACATTGTTCATCCTAACTGCAACCATGTAAGGGTGAGACTCAGCCAGTCCTGTCATCCCCTTTACAGATAAGGAAGCCCAGCTTTGGAGAACTGACTGAATTGTAAAAAGTATCTCAGAAAGTATATCTTGAGACTGGCCACAACCTACCAGGCCCCCAGGTCCCACCTGCTCTTGGCTGTTAGTGGTCAAATTTCTCTATAGTCATATTTGCTGGGATCCCTTGGTGCCATGAGCTGTCCCTCACCTCCACAAGGCAGGGATGGGTAATCACTGACAGAGGGAGATGGGCACAGTGCCCCAGTCTTGGCCTGTTCTTGGCTTAGGCTCTTAGCCAGTGGCTGGACTGATTCCATAGTGTGGCACCTCTACCAGGGTCAAGTCCACCTTCCCTTCAGTGGGGCCCAAGGTTGCTGAGAGTAGGGTGCATGAATGAAGAGCATGCTCACTTACACAGGATATCTGGGCCCTTCCTCTGGCACTTACTCTGACCCTCAGTGCCTTTTTCTCCTCAATTATGTAGGCCTTTATCCTGGGGACCTGGCAAGGTAGGAAGAGTCTCCTCTGTGCCAAGCATGGTACCAGGTATTTACATGTGCATAAAGAAACTATCACTGGGAGCTTAAGAATAAAAGCTGAGGATAAGGCAGACCTGAGTTTGAAGCCTGACTCTTACACTAACTATGTGACCTAGGGGAGTTCCTCCATCTCTCTCACCCTGTTTCCTCATCTGCAAGAGAGGGATGATAATAGAATAATGGAACCAGCCTTACAGGTTGTGCAGAGGATTAGCTCATGATGATGGTCTCTTTTGGTCTTCACAAAAGACTTCATGAGGAAACGGGCTCAGAGATTTAGGGATTTCCCCAAGGTTGGCAGGGAGCAGATGGTGAAGCTGAACAGCCAAAGCTCAGGTTCTTCTTCTTTGTTGTTTGTTGTTTTGGATTTTTTTGAGTTAGGGTCTCACTCTGTTACCCAGGCTAGAATGCAGTGGTACAATCATAGCTCACTGTGACCTTGAACACCTGGGCTCAAGCGACCCTGTTGCCTCAGCCTCCTGAGTAGCTAGGACTACAAGCGTGCACCACCATGTCCAGCTGTTTTTCATTTTTTGTAGAGATGGGGTCTCACTATGTGGCCCAGGCTGGTCTCAAACCCCTGGCCTTAAGCAGTCCTCCTGCCTTGGCCTCCCAAAGCTCAGGCTGCCAGATGAGCAGTGCTTTGGAACACACTACAGCCTGCTTGCTCTGTTGTTCCCCTCCTATGTGACAGATACTCCTTTCTAATACCTATGGTTCCTACCTGTCCATGGTTCCTACCTGTGTTCACAGGTCTCCAGGGAGCAGAACTAAAATGAGTTCAAGAACTCGGGCTGGCGCAGTCAAGTCCATGGTTCAAGCCAGGCTCTCTACTTTTAACACTCGGTGGGTGTGACCAGATTCTGTGGTGGTCACAAAGCCATATGTACACAGGGTCTCCACATTCTAGGGTCACCCTTTCCTCTGATACATCAAATGGCCTAAAGCCTCAATTCCACACAGTCCACAAAGCCCAGCAGCTTACCAAGGATTTTGTGTAAATGGCTTAGAGTTGTTTTTTTTTTTTAAAAAAAATTCAGCTGAGAGTCTACCTTTACACCAGAACAATGTAATTCTAGGCAGGGTGCGGTGGCTCACACCTGTAACACCAATACTTTGGGAGGCCGAGGCAGGCAGACCACCTGAAGTCAGGAGTTCGAGACTAGCCTGGCCAATGTGGTACAACCCCATCTCTACTGAAAATACAAAAATTAGGCCAGGAGTGGTGGCTCACACCTGTAATCCCAACACTTTGGGAGGCTGAGGCGGGCGGATCACTTGAGGTTAGGAAATTGAGACCATCCTCGCTAACACAGTGAAATCTCATCTCTACTAAAAATATAAAAAATTACCTGAGCGTGGTGGCATGCACCTATAGTCCCAGCTACTCGGGAGGCTGAGGCAGGAGACTTGCTTGAACCCAGGAGGTGGAAGCTGCAGTGAGCCGAGATCATGCCACTGCACTCCAGCCTGGGCAACAGAGCAAGACTCCGTCTCAAAAATAAATAAATAAATAAATACAAAAACTAGCCAGGCGTGGTGACACATGCCTGTAATCCCAGTTACTTGGGAGGCTGAGGCACGAGAATTGCTTGGACGCGGAGGTGGAGGTTGCTGTGAACCTAGATCACGCCACTGCACTCCAGCCTGGGTGACAAAAGAAAAACTCCATTTCAAAAAAAAAAAGTAATTCTGATACCAATGTGGGTCTAAAAATTTTTGTGCTGTTTGTTCCCCTAGGTCTGTTTTTCTCTCCTTTACTGTTGTTTGTTTTCTTCTTGCTTGGAGGTTAAATGCTGTCTCTATCCTTTTAGTGGTTTCTCTCTTCCCTGAGATTTCTCAAGATGCCCAGGGTTGCTTAAGTCTGCCTGTCCCCTTTTTCTCTTTCTTTGAGACAGAGTTTCACTCTTACTGCCCAGGCTGCAGTGCAATGGCATGATCTTGCCTCACTGCAACCTCTGCCTCCCAGGTTCAAGCAATTCTCTTGCCTCAGCCTCCCGAGTAGCTGGGATTATAGGCGTCACTACCATGCTCAGCTAATTTTGTATTTTTAGTAGAGATGGGGTTTCACCATGTTGGTCAGGCCGGTCTCAAACTCCTGACCTCAAGTGATCCACCCACTTCAGCCTCCCAAAGTGCTGGGATTACAGGTGTGAGCCGCCAGGCCCAGCTGGCCTGTCCCCTCTTGTTCCTCATTCTTATTCCCATTAATTCTCCATCGTGCTTGCTTCTTGCTTCCTGTTTGTGGTTCTTTTCTTCACACACTCAACACTAACATGCACCAGCCTTTTACTTAACATCATGTAGATAACATGGTGGGAGAGGCAAGTTGCTGAGCTTCTTAAAGCCCCTTGGCTATGAGGAGTCCCTGCTCATGTCCCTCCTCAGATGATAGGTGGGTAGGCTATATCAGATCCCCTCTACAAGTCTTCTCTCCCAGAGCCCCACCCGCTTCATACGTCCCTGGTCCACACTACTCACCCCTGTGCTGTCACTGTCCCTTCACCTTGCCCAGTTTTTCTCCTTGCATTTCTCATTATCTGAATTCATATTTAAATTGTCTATCTCTCCCATTAACCCTCACAGCAGTGTCTTGTTCACCACTATATCCCAAGAGCATGAAACCATGCCTGGCATACAAGTAGTGAAAACAAGCAGTGAATATTTGTTGAAAAAAATGGGTGAATTCTGGCATTCTAAGTCTTCAGTGCGACTCTCCACCTGTCAATCCCAGTGGAACTGGTACAATGAAGTGGAAAAGGGGTCTCCTGGGATCCCACTCCCATCCCAGGTGCTGGAGTATACACTGCCCACCTCTGTGTCCCAAAGACCCCACAGCTGAAAAACTGGACTCAAGGGAACAGGGCAAGTAATGTACTAACATTTTTAATACAGTCTGATCAGATCAATTCACATCACAAGGTCAACCTGGGCTTGCTCACATGTGACACAACTGAGGTACACATTGTCCCTGCCTGCTGGCTCTCCTACCTTCCTGGCTCCCAACAGCATTGAAACCCCCTACTTACCTGACCAGACTGGCATTTTTTAAAATTTTGCATAAAACTATTTCTTCCATAGACTTCAAACAATCAACTAGCCAAGTTAATTATGATACATCTAAACAAAGTTTAATACTAACCCTAATGTGTGACTGCGGTTTACAAAGAGCTCTGTATCACCTGGGATAGCTTTCAGTAGCAATTCACTACAACTGGTCCTAAAAAATAATAACAATAATAATAATAATTAGAGAATTAAAACCCAACAGCAAGTTGAATGGTTAAAATCACGTAAAAACTGAAATTTGGGGTGGGGGTGTCCTCAATAGCTGAGCTTGTCCTAGCAGTGAAAATGCTTGTCTCCAAGCAGGGCTCAGAAAGGTCTGGAGCCCTCCAGGCAAAGGGCTGAGCTCAGGGGGGCTCTCAGAGGACACTCACCCCATGGTCCATGGATGCTGAAGGCTTCTGGCTTCCTTAAAAACAGTTGGGCATTTGTTTTAAGTGGGTGGAGACCCTAGTGTAGTTCTTTTGAAGGATATGGGAAGGGGGAATGAGGAATTAGAGAGGACCAAAATCACTGAGGTCCCAGAATACCGTAGATTTGGGTACAGGATTGGGGTCACTAAGAATTGAGCACCAGGAATTCCAGCTTCTGCCCATTAGAGAAACTGGGACTGGTTTTGCCTTGGAGGCCTATGTAGTGTTTTCTGCTCTGTTCCTATACTGGGTCTCATTGATATTTCTGCAGAATATCAGATGAAAATCTATTTCTAAAGACCACTGGGAGAATGAGTGGTGGAGGAGTTGGAGTAGGGTTGGGGGGTAGTTAAAAATGAATAAAAATCTCTCAGCTACAGAACCCAAAGACATCACTTCCCTCCGCATTCACAGCATTTCCCAACAGTCCCCAAATGGCTGTTTCCATGGGGACACAGCAGCTGCCTCATTTCCCTTCAGGCCCCATGGGCTGCTGGTCAACCTCAGGATCTACTAAAGATGACGCAAATGCCGACTGAACAATCTGAAACCCAAAGGACTCAAGGAGAGACATGTTCTGCTGAGGAGAAAAAGGTGAGCCAAGGGCAGGGCCCAGGTCCCCCAAGGGGCCCCCGAGAGCCCGGACATGCACCTTCTGGATGTGTTTGTTCAAGTAGGATTTAGAGCGGAAGAAGCTCCCACATTCAGGGCATGGGTACTTCTTCTCCCCATCAGACTCCATTTTGTTTTTGGGGACTGCCATGTCGCAGGAGAAAGAGCCATTGGCACTCTGCTTCTCCGGCGTCTTCAGGTCGCTGGCATCTGAGAGGTCACCATAGGAGTCAGAGCTCTCAATCGGATCCTGATGTGAGCATTTCTGGCCTTCTACAAAAAAACAAAATACAGGAGAGACATGAGGCCAGGCTCTGGAGATGCCCCCTCCTGGAGGGGTCATGAGGGGCCAGCTCACAGACCTGTGGAGGGCAGCCGTTAGCCAGCCACCACCCTGGCAGAGCCCACAGAGGGTCAGCTGGTCAGTCTGGGAGCTTGGAGTGCCTACAGGGGTAAAATGGCAGGGCCCTAGGGCCACCAGCCTCCCTTGCTGTGAACTCTTCATGCAGCTACACATACACTGCTCACCATCATCTCAGCCTGCTTCAAGGAAGGGATACAGAGAGGGCACCTCTACTACTGCTGCCCAGAACAACTCAAAGACCCCCAACTCCTAGGCACTCTTTTGGGTGTCTCTAGAAGTAAAACTGGTATTCTGATGATGCCAAACAAGTGTAACAGTGGACTTGTCTCCTACACCAGACTAGCTACATCCTAGCAAGGCAGGCAGAACCAGAGCCATGAGGTCCTCAATCTGGGTAGACCCCATCAATGGCTCAGACAGAAGCCAATCCTTCTCCTAATGCTGCAAACACAAGCCCTGCCCTTACTGCCTTCCTTCTGCCAAAACCCTTCCAGGGCCAAGCAGCCAAAGCACAGAGATTGAAAGGAACTCGGAACAACTCAAGTCGGCTGGGTGTCCCCACCCTAGGCCCCAGACAAGCTTGGCCAAGAGACAACCCTGGCTGCTCTGCCTTGCCTGGCCCACGCTGGAGTCCTCCACCAATCAGCAGCTTCCTGCCTGGATCCAGAGAGCCATGCCGGGAAGGGAGGTCTGTGATGGGAGCATGGAGCATGCCATCTCTGCTGTTTCTACCATCTGCCAAGCCCCTGGCCTCATCCCCAAGGCAACGACAATGTGACATACCACAAAACGACCTGAATCAACAAGTGAAGGTAGGCCTGGGGAGCTCTCCACAAACCAACTCCCAAGTCAGAGGAGTCAGATAGCTCATTATTGCCATGCATCTCACAACCACAGCCAGAGGCTCTCCGGAAAGGGCCACTCACAGCAACCAATCACCACTATTGTGAGAGAAACCAGGCACTGGCTCCCACCAGCCCACTGGGTCAAAACAGAAGAAAGCATCCAGCCGCAGTTCCACACCATCCTAAAGGGCAACAGTCAGTGGACAGGCCCAGAGTGACTCATCATGCAGGGCTCTTCTTCTGCCCAGGGCCTGGGGCATCCCTGCTGGGCTCCAGACGGTGAGGGCTGGCCAGGAGGAAGGGAGGAGGGCTGGGGAAGAGGAGGCGGAGGCTGGATCTTGGCAGTGCCCTAAAGCCTCACTCACTGCCCTGCAGTGGGATGCCCACTGTGACTTTTGTCCTGGAGGCCACTGCCACTGAGATCTCTGAACCTCCTCAAGGCAGCCAGAAAGCTGGCAGCCTTCCCGCCTCCCCACGCCCAGCCCAGCGCCCCCACAACACAGTCTGCGCAGAGAAGCAAAGTGCAGAGCAAGGGGTCGCTTGCCTTTGTTGCCATAGGTCCTGGCGCAGTGGAACGCTGCTCCCCCATTCAGGATGGGCTCCTGGTGCCTGGAGACCTGGGGAAGGGGAACACCGTGGTGGGTTTTAACATGGACCTTTAAGTAGGAGGCAGAGGAGAAACCTAAACAAGACAAAAGGAGATGAGATCCCGAGGCCAGCAAGAGATACCTCTCTCCTTCCCCCATGCCTCTCCTCTGGCCGCTCTGGCTAGCATTCCCAGGTCAGCTGCACCTAGATGGGGCCCCCTCCTTGGCTCAAAAATGGCTCTAACCACATGAGCCATGTGGCTCAGGATGGAGGGTGGCACTGTCCACAAATCCGCTTCTCTGCAAAGCCCACTGCAAGGCTGCGGTGAGAAGCCTAGGCTGGCCGCCTGTTGAGATGGCCTGAGATCCTGCTCCTGCTAGGGCCAGAGGCCCACTGCCTCTAGGCTTGCTTGATGCCTCAGTAACAGATGGTTTGAGTGGATGTCTCCTGTAGGAACCATGACTAGAAATATGGTCAGACAAGAATTTGAGGCTCCAGGGAAGCCACAGAATTCTAGCCAGCAGGATGCCTGCTTAATCCTTGTAAAAGGAAACTGGACAACAAACGAGATGGAGGTAAAATGAATCCCAAAGGAACGCCTCCAGGGATCCCATCTTCTACCTGTCAGGAGATGTTCTATTTTTCTAACTTCCCCACCTTCAGCATAACAGGATTTAGTAACTGTTTAGATCTTTTGAAGAACAAAGACAAAAATAGGAAGTTGTATCAAAGGGGTGCAGTCATCTCTTATTCATGGTAGTGTTTTGGTTTGATTTTGGAGCATCCACCAGGTTCACGTACAGAAGAAAGAGGAATGATCTTTGTCTTTATTTTGGCGGGAGGACAATCCAGCCACCTTGGGACTATTCAGCCCACCTCCCATATGCTTTGGTCAGTTTGAGCCACGAGATGTTTCAGGCTGGGAAGAGTAGATCTTGGGCCAACTTCCACAGCAGCCACGAGTCCAAGGATACAGAATCAGGCAGGCCGATAAAAGGATTTTGTATTGGATTTCACAGGAAGGAGGTATGCCATCGAACCCCATTGTGGTCAAGGATCAGAAGGTGCCTTTAGCAGGAACTGAAGCTTTTTAGTATAAGGCCCACTTAGGGTGCCAGTGCCCTGACAGTGTCCCTTTAATCCACTTCAGATCAGGTTGACTCATTATCAGGTGTTTCCATTCACTTTTAAAATTACACAGTCACAGGATAACAGTGAGATCCACTGCTAAAGGGTCAGAGGCTGAAGAGTACTGTGTAATGTCTGCACAAGATTTGTTTTTAAAAATTCTGAAATGGCATGGCATTTTGAATGCTGCTAAAGGTTCACCTTTAGCAAATGCTGATGACACACCAGGGCCCAGCACACCACATACACTATTCTACAGAATTTGCCCAACACCCTATGTACTACAAATCACTATTATGCCCATTTCACAGATGAAGAAATAAGAGGCTTGGTGAGGTTAAGTAACCTGGTCACACATATAGCTACTAAGTGGCAGAGCCTAGAGTCCAACCCCAGGATCATGTGCCACCAGAACTTGGCTCTTAGCTACTGGGCAGATACTTTAACCCACTTATGTCTCATGTTCCATTATTGGAACCCTAACCTTGTAGGAGTTATTTATATCCTACTGCTCAAGATCATAGTCAAGGTCTGATTTTCACAAAAAAAATGTGCAACCTCCAGCATAAATGGGTTATTGGTTCCTGTGTCTTAGCCCTGAGTCCTAGAAACATCCAGTGGACTTTTGCAATAAGTTTCATTATCACCATTTATACTCATGTATTCTTCTGCCATAATGGTAGGTTAGAATGGAAGCTGCTGGAAAAACAGGGCTGGCCTGTGGGAACTTTATTTAACAAGTACTCCTCTGATAGCAGTTAGTGGTTCTGAAGGGAAATGTGGGATTGGGCCAATTTTCCTTCCTTTCCCAATATAGCTACCTCAAAGACCTGTCTAGACCAGATGCTAGTGTCCTGCCCTGCCCAGTAGAGCAAATTGTCCTGTGCTATGACCAAAGTGGTCTGCCTAAGGCTGATCATGGGCATAGATTAGTCTAAGAGGGTCCCACGTAGATGTCCCTAAGAGGGAGGCTGTAGTCAGGAGTGAGGAGACAAGGTTAATGGGAAAGAGGCTCTTAGCCCTGCCCCTTGGGGTGGTACTATGGAGTCCCCCCAAAACAAAGCAGAACCAGGAGACATTGGCTCCCATCAATCAGCACAAGATATCAGAACTTTCTGGTAATATGATGATACCACTTTAGAAGGGAATTTTTTCCTTTGGTTTTTAATCTCTTGTGAGGCCTCTAAAGTAGCATGAAGCTCTCCCCGTGATGAACCAGAGCAGGTCCGCTGCAATCAAAGGGAACAGAAAGGAGTGGGAGAGTACCAGGAATTATTATGTTTACTCCTTACTGGGAGAGCTATACCAGGAGAACACAGCAGATGCTCAATAAAAACTTGCTGAGTTCAGCTGGGCACGGTGGCTCACGCTCGTAATCCTAGCACTTTGGAAGCCTAGATGGGTGGATCACCTGAGGTCAGGAGTTCAAGACCAGCCTGACCAACATGAAGAAACCTTGTCTCTACTAAAAATACAAAATTAGCTGGGTGTGGTGGCGCATGCCTGTAATCCCAGCTACATGGGAGGCTGAGGCAAGAGAATCACTTGAACCCGAGAGGCGGAGGTTGCGGTGAGCCAAGATCGCACCATTGCACTCCAGCCTGGGCAACAAGAGTGAAACTCTGTCCCAAAAAAAACTTGCTGAGTTTTCCTGAAAAACAGTCTAAGAAACACGCGGCTGAGTCCTCTTGACTTTACCCCAGCTGCAGACTGTACTATCTATAGCAAAACCACATGGCGGGGTGGTAGGAGTGGATCCACAGCTGCCACTTAAAGCCTAGAATTTAAACACAGAGCAACTCAGCAGCCAAGTGTGAGGATGAAACAGAAGCTGAGTTTCTGTGCAGACTACATCTTTGAAGCCAGACATATTTAGCCAGAATTCTAAACTTACCCACCCATTCACCACTGATTAATCAAGAGCCAAAGAGGCAGCTTGATCCAACCATCCACGCAATGGAGATGCTGAGCACACATGTGACTGCCACTACAACCAATAAGCCACAGGCCCTTTCACTCCAGAGATGACAAGCTTATTAGCAAAAGGCCACTGCTCCTCAGTTGTGTTTTCTTGCCTAGTGTGCCTGCACTTGGCACTTCAGAAGCAAATCACCTTTTGGCAGGTTCCACATCCATGCAGGGGTTTGGGGACTGCTTTCTCCTTGTCTAAACTCTGAAGGGGCCATCCCCAAGTGCACTGTGTTGGAGTGAGCCTATGTAGCTTTATCTGAGATCAGGAGAATGGCAGGTTCTCTGCATCCATCCACTTGTGTGTTTACTTCTGATGGGAGAAGTCTTCCTCTACCTTTCAATCAATGATGTTTGCATCCAAATGTCTCTGTCAAAGGCAGATTCCTGATAATATATTCCTCTTCCCCATACCAACACATAGGCATATATACAAAGGTCCTGCTACAGAAATTTTAAAGGAAGAAAATCATGGTGACCAGCCAGGGCCTTCTCCTTTTCAACTGTTCAACTCAACTGATTTCCTCAACTCGAAAATGAGGCAATAAGCTTTTCTAGCCATAATATTCCCTCTACTGCAAATCATCTTCCTCTACAAATAGTATCATACACATCCTGATATGTCTGTATGACAAAGCCAGAGTTATCTGTCTCAATAACTTGCATCTGACTCATGTGTGAGGCTGCAGGAGTCAGGCTGCCTTCCCTCTTTCCCATTCTTCACAGCCAGGAATCATTTTTGTGGCAAAGACTGAAAAAGACAGATCTATAGGTAGACACTGAAGTCAACTAAGAATTGTTGGGACTGAAGGATCTGAAGGCACCTGGAAGTTCACCTGATTCAATCGTAACTGTTCTAATCAGCTGGCTGACATTTAGCCTTTGCTTGAACGCAGGCAGAGAGATAAGAACATTCATTTATTCGTGCAACTCCTCCTACAGGGATAGGCTTGGTGGCAGCAGGGCAAAGGAGGACACAGAGCTCTCTGCATTCTGATTCCAATGTCTTAATCTCAGTGTTTTTGGTGCTCAGAAAGAACTTTATCCTCTTTTTTTTTTTTTGGTCTCTTCTTATTTCTGCCCAAGGAAAGAGTCCAGGAGTAGAATCCAGCTCCTCCTCTTCTGATAAAAACTACAATTGTTTTCTCTTCCTTCTTAGTACCCAGCATGGGTTGGACCAGAACCTTCTTTAGTCTTCTTACAGGAAAGGGACTTCCCACTCTGGCTCTGGGACCAAAGATGTTTGGCCTGTGATCAGATCCAGTCTTGGCTTTTCTGAGAAAAAGTAGACTCTGGTTTACTCTTCTAGATTCTCCATTCCAGTCATGTAGCTTATGGCTGTTGCCCAAGTTCTCTTTACCAGCCCTTAGAAAAGAAATCCTGACATACAATAGTTGTTGGCTTTGCGACATCAGCTGCCTCCTAACTGGGCCAACTTTCCCACTATTGCTGCTGCTCTCAGTTCTTCTTTCCTCCTGAGCTGGGTTCCCAAGGGCTGTGGCCCTGGGTCTCCTGTCCAGTTCCTGCCCTACTCCACCATCTGGGCTGGGATTTCTGAGTTTTATCATGAGCACCCTTCTCCACTCAACAGTTTTCAGCCTCTGGTCTCTGACCCCAGTTCTCAGACTGGGAACTTCCATATTGAAAACTTGGCAAAATCCCTGTTTCAGCAAGTTTTGAGATATCTGGGGGAGCTGTCAGGAAGCCAGGTTAGGATGAAGCAAGACAAGAAACAGCATCCTCAGTCAAGACAATCAGCCACAGCAAGCCCACTGCTTGCAACCTGGAGGAAGCTCCTGTCAGAAATGGGCTCTACTGACATGTCAGAAAACAGAACAGACAGCTTAAAAGGCCTTTACTAATACCTCCCTGCAGGTGTCCTGGTGGTACAAACCCCAGGTATGAAGCTGTAAGGAGGGACCCAGTTCGAGGACACCAAGAACACCCAGCTACTCAGCAATCTCCTTCCACAGTGGACCTCAGGGCATATGAACACAGCATGGGCACCCAACGATTCTGCCAAGGCCTGCAGGAGTGTTGTGCCAGGTCCAACCCAGAGTGTCAACAAGCATGTCTTTCCCAACATTGTTACAAAGTGCAAGGATAGGGCCTCCGAAGTGTGCAGCTCCTTTCACCTACCTTGTCTCTTGGGATCCAATAACCCTGTGAGGTGGGAAAAGGGGGTATTCTTAACCCCATTTGAGAGATAAAGGAACTGAAGCTTAGAGAGGGAATGGGAGAACTCAAGGCCACCTAGTGAAAGGCTGAGACAAAACCCTGGGTCTCTTGATTCCTGGTTCAGTGCTCAACCCACTAAGCCATACCCCAGGCTCTCAGAAGCATTAGGACAAGCAAAAATGCCCCAGGAGGTAAGGACATCCCAGCAACCTCCCCACCTGATCAAAGCAATGCACACCATGCAGAAGCATCCTCATGTTCAGACAGCTGCTCCGACCTCCTTTAGCACAGACACAGCACAAGCCTCCACTGATGCTGTGCTTGCCAAACACAAACATCTAGCACTTCCAACAGCCAACTAGACCCGGCAGAACCTTGGGGACAGGCTTGACTTCACCCAACATGACACCACTGCCACAGAGTTAGACATTACCTAGGCCCACCTTGTCCTCAAGCACACTGCCCTGTTCAGAGTACCTTCCACTTTCCTCTCTCATCAAGGCCACAATCTACCTGAGTTTGGGCTCTCTTCTGACCACCTGTGCTAGCAAGTGACTGCTCCTTGTTTATCTCCAGACTCAGCCTCTTTCCCTGGCTGGTGAATTTCATGTGCCAGTGAATCAACCAGCAACAAAAGCTCTCAAGCCGGACCAACCTCTTTTTCTCCCACTTTGGGACCTATTAACTCCCTGACCAACTGCAGTAGTTCAGTGGTGTCTGCTAAATGCATCCATCCTGCCACCTCAGTAGCAGGTGGGAGTTATGGGCCCAAGCTTGGGAAGAACCTCTCTCCTTCCATTCCAACCTGCTGGTCTCCTGGGACCTCCCGTTCTAAGCACTCCAAGCTTGGGAAGGAAGGGGTAGCAAACAGCTAGATGGGTGATGAAGGTGTTTATCATTCAGTGGGAAGGGGAGGGCTGTGTGGAGTCTGAGGCAGGGTCATCAAGACACCCCTAGGCCTCCCATACACGCTCAGGCCCATCCTCTCGAAGTGAGGAAACAGTGGGCAGATTACCTCGGTTACAGATACTGCAGAAGTTGCTGGGCCCCTCACTGTGCTTCTTCAGGTGGTCTGCCATGTATGCCGCCCGCAAGTACTTCCCACACACCTGGCAGGGCACCTTGTCTTCATGACAGGCCAGGTGGGAGCGCAGACGGTCTCGGGTGGCAAAAGAAGCGTTGCAAGTCTGAAGGCAGAAAAGAAAACAGGATGAGGTGAAACCCAGCACACCACACCTGACTCCCCACCAAGTGCACCATGAAGCAATAGCAATTTCTGGCCACCACATGACCTCCCTTTATAAAGAGAGCTTTAGAGTTTGGCTCAGGCTCTCTACCCAGAATGCCAAGCAGCTGTTCTTATTTCCCATGGTGCCTCCTTACAGGACACTTGAGTGGAAATCACTGGTACTAACTAAATGACTACTGGAAATGTGCCCAGGACATGGCAAGCTAAGTTCTACACCCCTCTATACAATGAAGAGTTATACATTTGCTTATCCTTAGACATTGAGAATTGACTTTAGGTGTATTGGCTATAATGCACAGAATTACATTTACATGAACTTACAGATGAGTTATTGGCATATAAACCAGCCTTCCTGTTCTCTGCCCCTGGGTTTTCCCTAGTTGTTTTATACAAAGAATTCTATTTATTCATTTTATTCAAAAGTGACATTAGTCTTGGCCAGGGAAATCGAAAGGAAAGGCAGGAGAAAGCAGAGATAATTCTTCATAATATTTTCGTGAGTTTGAATTTAAAAAGCAGCCCATAAAATGATAGTGGCAGCTGGGCGCAGGGGCTCACACTTGTAATCCCAGCACTTTGGGAGGCTGAGGCAGGTGGATCACAAGGTCAGGAGTTCAAGACCATCGTAGCTAACACAGTGAAATCCCATCTCTATTAAAAATACAAAAGTAGCTGGGCGTGGTGTTAGGTGCCTGTAATCCCAGCTACCTGAGAGGCTGAGGCAGGAGAATCACTTGAACCCAGGAGGCGAAGTTTGCAGTGAGCCGAGATTGTGCCAGTGTACTCCAGCCTGGGCAACAGAGCTAGACTCTATTTCAAAAAAAAAAAGATAGTGGCAATTCTGACATGAGAATTAGCATACAGAACAAGGACCAGAGGCGTCAAGAGCATTTGTGGGCCAGGCGAGGTGGCTCACGCTTGTAATCCCAGCACTTTGCGAGGCTGAGGTGGGTGGATCACCTGAGGTCAGGAATTGAAGAGCAGCCTGGCCAACATGGTGAAACACTGTCTCTACTGAATATACATAAAATTTAGCCAGGTATTGTGGCAGACGCCTGTTAATCCCAGCTATACTCGGGAAGCTGAGGCAGGAGAATCACTCAAACCCAGGAGGCACAGGTCGCAGTGAGCTGAGATTGTGCCACTACACTCTAGCCTGGGCAACAAGGTGACACTCTGTCCCAAAAAGAAAAAAAAAAAATTGGCCGGGCACCGTGGCTCACACCTGTAATCCCAGCACTTTGGGAGGCCAAGTTGGCTGGATCACCTGAGGTCAGAAGTTCAAGACCAGCTTGGCCAATATGGCAACATGGTGAAACCTCATCTCTACTAAAAATACAAAATTAGCCAGCAGTGGTGGTGCATGGCTGTAATCCCAGCTACTCGGAAGGCTGAGGCAGGAGAATCTCTTGAACCCAGGAGGCAGAGGTTGTAGTAAGCTGAGATCATGCCATCGCACTCTAGCCTGGGCAAAAAGAGCAAAACTCCACTAAAAAAAAAAGTGTTTGTGAAACATTAAGCTGGGGAAGTGCTGGTGACAGCAAAGATGATGATACATTGTGTGCCAGGCAGGCACCATGCTCAGCCTTTTAGAGGCACTTATCTCATGCAACCCATCCTGATGGTAGCCTTCTGAGGCAAGCTATGTGATCACCCTCCAAGAGAGTGTGGCTTTGGAAAGCTGTGGTGTGAGCTGAGCACCAACTCAGAGCCAGGCCCCCAGGCTAGATGAGTCAGGAGCTGAAGGTCAGAACCAGCACCCTGAAAGGACCCAGGTTGGCAGGATTTCCTGTACCTGAAGACCTGACTTAGTATCAGTGATCAGTCTCCCAACAACATCCCTTCCTCAGCTAGAGCTTACAAAGGCATTCCAGCCATGGGGGTCACAGAATATGGGGAAAGCCCTGAGAAGAGATGTATCTGTTGGCTTTCAAGCTATTTTGGTACCAGGGAGATGTTTCAGGGGTTCTAGTCAATTTTGACTCACTTTTTTTCTGTGTGTGTGTTTACTGTTATAGAACTGTAAGAGAAAGCAACATTCACCTTTAAATGTGTTACAGATCAAATGGTAACCCACTGAAGACTACCTTGTGCTAGAATGGAACTGCCCCTGCCATCTCTTTAACAGAAGCACATCCTGAGAACCTGAGAGCTCAAGGTAAGGGTCTGAACACTGTCACCACATACAGACAGCTATCTCCTTACTGTACAACCAAAGCGAGAAACAAACACATGCAATGCCGTCAAGGTAGAAGACACCACTGTTTACTACCCTAGTGCCAAATATCTGTGTACGTTAGCACAGCCTTACCTAGCTCTTGTCATTGTCTTAAGTAAACATTACACATTTGAATTGAATTTGTAGCAATGAAATACTGCTTTTATCTGTTTTATATATTCAGTGTATTCATACCACAAATGAGGCAACTAGCTTTAGAAGGTGAACTTGCCTAAAACACAAGACTCAGCTACTAAAGAAAGTCTAGCACACCCACCCTTACCACAGCCAAGCCAATACTCTACCAATCCTCCTGGCCACCCTGGGGTATTCTGATCCCTCCCAGTTCACAGCTGGGCCAGTGGAGGCCCTGAGAGGATATGAGACAGCTGGACTAAGAACCTGTCCCAGAGCCTGTGCTCTTACCATCTCCAGATTCAGGAGAGGGAGCTTCTGGAGAGTGAAAGGTTCTCATACTTTTTAACACAGTGTATAGTACTTCGCAGCCAGGACTCCCAAAAGGGAACGTTGAACAGATTTGTGTAAGGAAATTCCAGCATGTGGGTGAGTTAGAAAGCACCATGGGCCAGGCGCAGTGTCTCACACCTGTAATCCCAGCGCTTTGGGAAGCTGAGACGGATGTATCATAAGGTCAGGAATTTGAGACCAGCCTGGCCAAGACAGTGAAACTCTGTCTCTACTAAAAATATAAAAACTAGCCAAGCATGGTGGCGGGCACCTGTAATCCCAGCTACCTGGGAGGCTCAGGCAGAGAAATGCTTGAACCCAGGAGGCAGACGTTGCCGTAAGCCAAGATTACACCACTGCACTCCAGCCTGGGCGACAGAGCGAGACTTCTCAAAAAAAAAAAAAAAAAAAGAAAGAAAAGAAAAAGAAGAAAGCACCATGGATACTTGCTCTCATGACCACAGGTGGGCCCCACCCCAGCCAAGGACCTTATGACCCAGTGACAGGCCACAGTGGCAGAAAACACTCAGAGCCTCTACACAGCCCAGCAGTCTATAATCAGTAAACCAGGGCTGGGGCTGCATAAACACTCCACCTCAGGAAAGAGAGGTGCACCTGTTGGTTTATCTGGGGACAAGAGTTAGCTTTGCCAGGCAGTGACCCATAGATCACCCCTCCAACGGTGAGAGAGGGTATGTTCTAAGCCTCAGAACTCACAGGAACAAGTGGATCAAGTGTAAGAAAATGAGGCTGAGGCCAGGTACGGTGGCTCACACCTGTAATCCCAGCATTTTGGGAGGCTGAAGTGGGCGGATCACAAGGTCAGGAGTTCGAGACCAGCCTGGCCAACATGGTGAAACCCCATCTCTACTAAAAATACAAAAAAATTATCTTGCCATAGTGGTGGATGCCTACAGTCCCAGCTACTTGGGAGGCTGAGGCAGGGGCTGAAAGTACATTCAGGATTCTGTCTTCCACAGTCCCTAGGAGAGGGAGCCACAAGAGGGATAGGAAAGAGATACCTGATTTCTCTTGCCAACCTTCTTTTCGGATCTGTCCTCTAAAGGCTTTGCCTGTCATGCTTTGCTACCTAAAGATGATGGACAGCCAAACTTCAATTATCTACAAGTGGCTTATCCATTTGGAGATTAGCTAAGCAAAATTAAAATCCCAGGCCGGGCTGGCTTCCCCTACCCTGTCCTCCATTGATTATCTCTCAAGGAATGAAAGCTAACTTTCGCCTGAGCAAACAGAATTAGGAATGTAAATCTGCTGCTGGGGGAAAAAACACAAACATGACAAAAGCTTTCCCTGTGTTACGAATCCAAGCTAAAGTGATGGTTGGCTTCTCTGTGCCAGGATTGACCCTCTGTGGCTACAGTCCCCAGGTTTTCTGGGGAGCCTGTGAAAGTCCAGTCTAGGCACAGCGTAAGTTCAGACAACACAGAACATGAAAGAGCTTGGTTACACAACCCAGGAGAGAAGGGGTGGAGGGAGACAGATTTCAAAGGGAACATCCAGAACTTCCATGCTGGGGCCTCAGGAGAAAAGCATTCTTTGTCCTAGAGAGAGAAGACAGAGGGAGGCTGATGTGAAGAGAGCGAGCCAGGGGCAGAATGCTGTGACTGCCTGTGGCACTCAGAAGAGCTGCCCTGCCCGCAGCCCTGCGCTTAGACACCCTGCTGTAGTTAGGGGCCATGCCTGCCAGGTCATGGCCCAGTCTCCCTGAGTGCAGGTCATCACCACTCAACACTGAGCCCCAGTCCTGCTGCCTTCACAGACTTCCTAAAGCTTTTCTTCCTAAGAATTGAGCAGCTTGGGAATGGGGCGCAAATGGTACCAAGGGCACTAGTGCACACCCCCACCCTTGGTGGCCCTTGAACTCTGGAAGCCTCAAGGGTAGTCTGAAGCAGCCTTCTCCTACAGCCCTGGAAAACTCGTAAGGGCAATGCATTAAGGTCCAGCTCTCTGGGCTTTTCTGGCCCCCTTCTTCTTGAGCATATGCCCATCTCAATTCATCCTTCTCTAACCAGCCCCAAAGAAGTGGAGCCAGTGAAAGCTAGGGAGGAGATCTCAACTGCTCCAGACTCTCAGCTTCACGTTGAACTCCAAGTGGGGGAAATGTCCCAGCCCACTAAGTTCATACATCCAGCAGTGCCTCGGGCATCTGAGCCACTTAAGGACACTTAGGCCAAGCCCCAAGGAGACATCCCACTATCAAGCCTGAGGCTTCCTGCCCATAGGGCACCAGTCTCTGGAACTAGCCTCTTTCATTCTCTCTGGCCTCAGGAGGGGATGCAAGGTATGGACTGTGCCTAGCCAGTGGGGGGCCCAAGGAATGAACTCTCAGAGAGATGTCTCTTCACCTCTGATGTTTTCAGCATCCCCACACCATGCCAAACAGATGCCCCTGCTGTTTAACCGAGCCCAGGCACACCCAGCTAGCCAGCCCAGAGCACGAGAGCCAGCACGTCTTCACCTGCTGGGTCCCTGTTAGGGAAGTTCTGGCTATGGGGCTGGAGGTGGGGCCAGCAGGTCTGTGAGAGTGTATGTTGGAGGGGCAGGGCAGGAGCGTGTTTGTACACCAAGGGACAGTGATGTCAGTGTTACGACACAGACCAAGGACAAAACACACAAAGCCTCAAATGTTAGAATGAAAAATTTTATCATCACTCCTGTTCACCCCGCAGACTCTGCGGGGTGCTAAAGGACACACCAATGGGATCCCAGGAAGGGGGTCTACATCTGCTTTATCAGCCCCCAAAGCCATATATTGGGGTGGCCCAATATAAAGCTACTCATTAGTTTAGTTCCTGAGCAGACCTGCTAATAAACCTCAAAACACAAAAGTCTACTTCACTAGCCAGAAAGGAAAGCAGGAGCTAGATCTGAGTGGGAAGGGCAGAGGGCAGCATAGGTTAACTGTAGTTGGAATTGTGCCAGAGTCTTCTCTGGAGGCCGACCCACTCCTGGAGTTGGGGGAGGGGTGGCCAGGCCGCAGTCTAGAAACCCCAGGCCTATGGGAAGTGACGCCAGGGGAGGGGAAGCAGATAAGCTAGTGGCTAGTTCCCAGGAAGGCACCAAACTCCAAAATCACATAGGCAAGGACAGATACCGAGGTGTGCCACCTGTGAAAAGGGGGAAAAGGCAAGAAAGCCCAGAAAGAAACTTGGATGCTATAGGGGGTTCCAGAAAGGTGCTCCTTGCTACCCCCATTTGGGGACTCTGAGATGGGAAAGACTCCAAGTCGCCCAGGGAGGAGCTGGGCATGGTGGGCAGGACCTGCTAGCCTCTCCCAAAAGCAGGGGTCTCAGGCCAGCTGCCACTCCTGTTCCCCTCCACTGTCAAACCTCTCCAGGGAGGCCCAGGCTAGCCAACAGGCCACTGGGTAAAGGCCCTGCTGCCCTCTGGGGCAGTCCAGCCCTGCCTCAGATATCCTGGTGGGGCTGGGCAGAAGAGAGCGTTGCTGGAGTGTGCTGGGCCCAGGTTTTCAAGGGCTGGGAATGATTTTTTTAGAGAAAGGGAAAAGGCGGTGTCAGGAACTGAATGGGACGACCTCCACAAAGCAGGCTGGGCAAAGTCCCATGATGGCAGGTCGCTAGGAAGAGGTTCCAGGGGCGGCAGGCCGCTGCTGCTCCCAACCCACACCTGGAAAAAGGGCAGAGAGTGCAGGTTACCCCCCCAGGCCACCGGGCTTGCCCCCACTGCCCTCTGGGCTCCTCCTACTCTGCCCGGGCTGCTCAGCACACTACCTGAGTCAGAATGTATGCTCTGTGATGAGAGAATCAGAGACAGAGAGAGAGAAAGAAGGCAGCAAGGCAAAGACAGATCCCAGCAGGCCCACCCTGGGTTATCCTCCTTCAGGGAGACTGCTTAGCCCAGCACCTGTGAACACTGTCCACACCTAGCCCCCAGGGGCTCTGCCCTACTTACAGCACATTCATCCCTCCCTGCCGATCTCCCTGAACCCTCTCCCCTTGCCACCAGGATAAGAAGTAGGTTATCCTATCAGAGGCTGCAGTGCGCACCCCACACTCATGGCTCGCCCTCAGTTGGTGGGAACTTGGCACGGGAGAGGGGAGATAACCAAGGAGAAGACAGAGGTGTGTTCACTATCCACACAGGAAGGCTCAGAGGCCAGGAGAGGAAACTCAATCTTCTGGGCACCAGCAGGGCCCCCAGATATTGTTCAAGCAGGTAAGCCAAGGGTGAGAATCTATCTGGTCCAGCCCTCCCTACCTTCTACTTTGCAAAGAGCTCAAGAGAAGAGGAGACTACCTTGCTCTCCAGTCCTCCAGAAACCCTGGCTCAGGATGGGTTAAACAGATGCCAGTGTGGGAGAGGGGACCACCCACTCCCTACCTCCAACCTCCCCCACTGCCTTGTGCCCTAAGCTAAGGGGACTCAGGAAGAGATCTAACTCAGGTCAGAAAAGGAGAAGAGTGGTTGGCTGGACCACCGGGAGCCCTTTTAAAAAAACCTGCAGTCCCTACAAACTGCTGGGAACCAACAGCCAGGCCCAGCGCACTGCCGCGTCTCCCAACACAACATCTGTGCAATATGGCCCACCATCCAAGGAGCCAGCAAACACCAGGACAGGAAAGCCAAGCAACAGAGTGAAAGCAAAGACAGGGTGGGAACCAGGACCAAGCAACCAGGAAGGGGGAACATCAGCCGTGGGGGAAGGGGGACTGGGGGAAGAACAAAGGAGGAAAGCAGAGGGAGGGTGGAGGAACAGAGGAGGGGAGATGTGCAAAGCGGTGGGCAGTCAGCCGGGCCCCCGGCACACACGGCAGCTGGCTCATGGCTGCGACCATGAGAACAGCAACATCTCCTTCAGCCCATCTCTGCCCTGGCCCAGCCCCTACCTGACACTTGTGAGGCCGCTCAGAAGTATGCACCTGCTTGATATGTCCATTCAAGTGATCAGGCCTGGAAAAGAGAGAACCAAGAGGGACTTTAGAAACTTGGCCAGACCTCACCACACAGGCACACATGCGTACGTGTACACACACATTCACTGCTGGAGAGGACTCCCTCTCCCCCACCCCAGCATGACAAAGACAAAGTCATCACCCAGATCTGGCTCCACAGGCCCAGGCCTCTCTGCCCTGGTTTTCTCTGGAGGGGGAAGGGAAGTGGGCATTTGTCTCTGATCTCGCCTCCCCACCCCCTTAACTCCCCCCACCAGACACTCAATGATTTCTAGGACCAGAGGCGGTGGCAGTAGAATGAGACAGAGCTGCCTCACTGCAGCCTTTCCAGGAGGGGGTATGTGTGACTCATTGTCCAGACTAAAGCCCCTTAGAAACTCAGCATTCCCCTCCCCCAGCCTCTCCCGCCTCGGACAGCCAATGAATGCCACCCGGATGGAATTCAGTCCCCAGAGGCCAGCAGTGGAGCCTTAAGTCCCCAGCTGGGCTGGTAAGCCAGATGCCCGCCTGAGCAGGTGGGCAGGGGCTGCCTGACCGGTAAGACTGGTTCCCAGTTGGGGCCCCTCTGAGGGAGTTCTCTATCCCTGTGTTCACATGCACAAGGTCCTCCAATCCAAGTTAAAACCAGCCTTTTAGGAGAAAAACAAAACAACCCTCTGCTCCCAGACAAGTCCTCAGTTCCCCAACAAGCTAACTAGAAAGTGAACCTACATAGAGATCCTGCCCTGCTTCCTTTCTGTCCTGAGAACATAAAGGGGCTCTGTGGGTCCCATTAGGCTCTAGAGCTACCAGGTCAGAGCAGATCAAAGCTTTTGGTTATAAGCAGCAGCTCTGGGTACCCAGCTCTGTGTCCCATGATCCCAGGGTGGTGTAAGAGGCATAGCTGGAGTCTACTGATCAGGATGGCCAGTGTTCTGTGTTGGGGAATCTGGTGCCTCAGGAGTGTAGGGAATCCCAGATGCACTTGTTCCAGTCCCTCCCTCGGCAGCTATTCAAGCGGGGAAGTCGCTGAGGAGCCCAGTCTCCCGCCCCCAGAGGGGGCCCCACGCCTGGTGCCAGAAACACAAAGGGAGCCCAGGGAGAAGAATGGTGAGGTCCGGTGGCCCTGGCCTGAGGAATCCGACCCCAGGAGAGACAGTAGGGCACACTTAGTGTCAAAGAACTTCCCTGAGGGAAAAGAAAACAGATCTCGGGCATACCATCTCAAAATAAGGACCCTTAAATCACTCTTCCCAAACCTGGCATGGCTCTATAAGGTCAAGTGACCCCCTACAAATCCCACCCCCCCAGATCTTGGCAGGGGCCTTCTAAGATACCTCGAGGCAGGGGAGCAGGGGAGGAAGAGGGGGCCTTTCCTCACCTGGAGAAGCCTTTCCCACAGCTCTGGCAGATGTAAGGCTTGCCCACAGACCCATCATGAGACCGCACATGGTAGGACATGCGGTCTTTTCTCTTGAACCGCAGCCCACACACAGGGCAGGAATAGGGCTTCTCCCCAGAGTGGGACAGCTTGTGCCGGTTGAGATGATACACATCACGGAAGATCTTGCCGCAGATCTCACAAGCAACCTGCTTCCTGGTCCGGCTCCTCTTTCGGGGGCCATCGGGGTCTTCAGAGATGGGTAGCCCATTCTCACCCAGCCTGGGAGGTGGAAGGTCGATGTAGCCCAGCTGGAGGCTGGTGACACCGTGCTGGGCCTCGTGCTGCCGGAGCCGGTTGGCATCAGTGAACACCTTCCCACACAGGCCGCATGGAAGGATGCCTGCCTCCCTCAGGCCCCCTGGAGACCCAAACATTGAGTCCAGCAGGTTGGCCTTCCTTGGGCGGCCCCGGCCTCGCTTGCCAGTCAGGGGAGGGGCACTGGATGCCACACTGGGGAATGGGGAAGTCAGCAGTTGGGGGGATAGGGGTCCAGCCACCATGGGCAAACGGTCCACCCCAGGTAACACAGGCAAGGAGGCTTGGCCTGCAATGGCTGCACCAGCCGCCCGAGCTGCCTCCTCCTCTGGCTGCATGCTGCCCGCGATGCCATTGCTGTTGGCTGCCAAGGCTGCCCCGTTGGTCATGTCCAAAGGGAAGCCCAAGTCCGATGTCCCAGGGGGGCGAAAGAGCATGATATCAGCGCGGGCAGGGGGTACCAGGATCTGCACGTTGGACTGTTTGATGACTTCCTGGCAGATCTCGATAACCGACCTCATCAGCAGGAACTTGGCGGCCGTCATGAGTTCGGGAAAGCTCTCCAGGCGCACCACAATGCGGGATGTGTAGGCGAAGTCCAGAATGTCCCCGAATACCTTGGAGCTGATAGTGTGCATCTCCAGCTCCCGGCTGCCCCCGGCCCCGCCGCTCGGGGCTGCCGTCGCGCCCCCTACATCAGCCGGACCCCCGTCCGCAGCTCCGCCGTCGCCCAACTGGGCGCTGAACACTGACTCAAAGTACTCGCTGCAGGCAGCCAGCACTGCGCGGTGCGCTGGGAAGCTCTCATCGCCTACCCGCAGGAGCACGTCGCAGAAGCGCCCGCCGTTTTTGCGCTGCTGGTTCAGGTTGTGCAGCATCTCAGTGCTGTGTCTGCTCACCTGGTAGGTGTAGCAGCCCGACGGGCCGCAGGAAGCGTCGTTCACCCGCTCCATGGCCGCCGCCCCCTCCCACTAGCCCGGCCGCACCTGCCCGCCCCCTCCCTTCCCTTAGGCAGCGAGAAGTGGGGCGCAGCAGACGTGTCCACACTCCCCACACGTGCCGGCCCGGGGCTCTGTAGTCTCGCAGGTGCGCTGAGCGTACACGCCCCCAGCCCGGATCGGACTGTCTAGACTGCGGGGTGCACCACCCCCCGACACATAGCCAACCCCCGCCCTCGCTGGACTGCGCGCTGCTCTCTTCTCTCCGCCCGCCCGTCTCCCCTTCCCGGTCTACCTTCCGGGGGGGGTGCGCTAGCAAAGAGGTGCGCCCCTCCAGCAAACGCGCCTGCCACCTCCCCTCCCGCCCGCCAGGCGGCGCCGGCGCGCAGCCAAGAGGGGCACGCGCACGCGAGGAGGAGAAGGAGGGGTCCGCCGCGCAAGAGCGCGCGCGCGCCGCGGCTTTTCCCGGGCCCGCTGGGGGCGCGCGCTGCGTCCCCTGCAAAGCGCGAGCCGGGGCGGGGGCGCCGGAGCGGAGGAAACAAAAGGCGAAGGCGGCGGCGGCTGGGCGCGCACGGGGGCGGCGGCGCGGGCCGGATCCCGGAGCCTGGAGGGCGGTGGCGGCGGCGGCGGCGGCTGGAGCGGGCGGGCGGCGGCAGCGACGTCAGAGTGGGCCCTTCCCCGGGCCGGGAGAAGGCGGTGACGGAGCGGCGGCGCTGCGGCCCCGGGCTCCGTGTGTTCGGAGCGGAGGAAAGATGGCAGCGGCTGCACTTCCTCTTGCACTTTCACCCCTGGGGGGAGGAGAAGGAGGGGGCGATACCAACAACACCCCCCCCCTCGCTTGCAGAAAAAAAAAGAAACGGCGAGCTCTGAGTGGGGGCCCCCGGCGCCCCGGTCCTTGCACGTGCGCGCCCGGATGCCTAGCCCGGGCCTCCCCGCGCTGCAAACTTTCCACTTTCTTTGTGCCGAGTGCCCCCCCCTCACCAAGCCGAGGATGCACGTCCCCCCTTCCCTATTTATATACCCCCCCCACAGCTCCGCTCCCCCCGCTTCCTGCCCCCCCTCCCCATTCCCCAGCTCCGCCAATGCTAGAGCAGCCTGAGCCCCCGTCCGGCCCCCGCCTCCCCACCCCGCCCGCGGGGCCGGGGGCTGCAGTCTCAGCCCCCCCGGACCAATGCAAACGTAGCGCCGAGCCAGCAAACCAGCTCCCACTGCCCCTCCCCTGCCCGCTGAGAGTGGCGGCGAGCGGGGGTGGGGGGGCAGGAACTGAGGGGTGCGGATCTGGGCCCCCCAGCCTGCGATGCGCATTAGCAGGTCGAGCGGGCGTCGTCCACGCTTCGGAGCCCCGCTTTCATTTGCGGAATCCCCAGAAGTCGTCTGTAACCGCCTCCCTGCTTCAAACACCAGAGAGGGCCCGGGGTCCTGGCCGGAGTCAGGCCGAACCTCCGGAGCTGCTTCTGCACCCCGTACATTGACCCAACTGACGGGCTGCGCGCCCGGAAGAGCTGGGTAGATGAGGCCAGCGTCCAACTTCTCCCCCAAACGACAGCACGCCGAGCTTTGTCCCTGGGGAGCGTGAAGTCACCGGCTCCGGGAGGCAATATGAGGGCGATGGACGGGGCAGGGAGCCCTAGGAGTCCTCAGGGAAGTGGGGTGCCGGAGGAGTCGGGGACACCCGCGGGCCTCTCCAAGCCCGGAGCATCCCCTGCGTCCGCAGCCCTGTGAGACGCTGGGTGCTCTGGCCATGGGCTCTGCCGCCAGGCCTCGGCGCTTTGTCCCCGGCCCGCCCGGGGATGCGACCGCGCTAGAGTTGGACATCAAGGTTTGTCTGCCGGGGAAGCGCTGGCGGCCGCCGCTGGGCCGCCTGGCGCGGAGCCCCAGGCTGCAGGCGCCGCGTGTGCGGGCGGGAAGTTCCCACAGTTGCAAAGAGAGAGCGAAGTATGTTCCAAACTTTCCACGGTTCCAAACTGAGCGCTTCCATTAAGAGAAGCGGTGTGCGGGGGAAAAGCATTCTGGGTATTAGCATGCAAATGAACGGGCCCAGCTTCCAACTCCGCTCGGGATTCCCACCGCTGCGCGCCGAGCTCGCGCCCAGCCACGCGCGCCCTGGGGCTTCCGGGCGTTGGCCTGGCGGATGATCCGAGTTCAAATTCGAGACCTCTTCGTTCTGGTTTTGTGTCCTGGTGCTTAGTCACTTGGTCTCCCTGAGATTCATTTAAACTGTTTCTTACTCTGTACACAGGGACAGCAGCACCTGTCTTGCACACCTATACTCTAGAGCATAGTATATGCCAAACGCCAAACGCCTGTTGGAGGTAATGAATGAGCCTTAGAGACTAAAGTTTCCTGAACCTGAAGCCAGGAAATCTGTGTTCTAAGCCCAAACTCACTGTCACCTTGGGCAGTGCCTCCCTCTCTGAGCCACGGCTTTCTTGGGCAGATTTTGGGAACTGGCACATTTTTTTTCGGGAGACCTGCTGGGAACATCCACAAAGAAAGAGAAAGGGGTTTGATTATTGAGTGTCCAGTGTATACACACATCGTCTCTCCATGGTAGGTATAGATATTCCCATTCTACCACTGGAACTGTGGAAGGTGAGTGACCTGCCCAAGGCCACACAGATAGTGATGGAGCCAGGATTCAAACTGGTTAACTGCCCCTCCTCACCAGTGGCTTCTGAAACCTGTCACTCGTCCATGGCTCCACTTGAACCAGAAACTGGCTCTCTACCTGCCATGCTTAGAAAACAGGGTGTCATGACTGACCCCATTCTAGCGGCTTCACCCTGTGAAGGTGGGTTCATAGAGTGCTCTCAGAACCCTCATCCGTGGTGCTCTGAGGAAGATAGAACCTGCATCAGCCCTTTTTTGCAAATAGAAAGCCTGAGGCTCAAGGAGCCGGAGTGACCCAGGATCCCACCTTGGGGAAGTGGCCAGAGACAGTCCAGATGATGTTCTGACCCCACCTGGGAGCTATTTTCCAAAAGTCGCCTTAGCAGTGTTATTGTTGGGGTGGGAATAACCTCTCCACTTCATCCATTACGCCCAGTCTTGCCCATCTCTCAGGCTCCCAGAAATTCCATTATGTAACTTCAGGCTTCAAAGCATGCTTGCAGTATATGGCTTTTTTTCTTTGAGGTAACATTCACATGATATAAAAGTAACTATTTTAAAGTATGTAATTCACTAGCAGTTAGTATATTTACAATGTTCTTCAACCAACTCTGTCGAGTTGCAAAACAATTTTATTACCCCAAAAGAAATCCCCATACACGTTTAGAAGTAACTTTCCATTCCCTTCTCCCTCCATCCCGTGGCAACCACCGATCTGCATTCTGCCTCTATGGATTTACCTATTCTGGATTATTTATTTATTTATTTATTTACTGAGATGAAGTCTCTCTGTCACCCAGGCTAGAGTGCAGTGGCACGATCTTGACTCACTGCAACCTCCACCTCCTGGGTTCAAGCGATTCTCCTGCCTTAGTCTCCCAAGTAGCTGGGATTACAGGCGTGCGCCATCACACCCATAAAAATTTTTGTATTTTTAGTAGAAATGGGGTTTTGCCATGTTGGCCAGGCTGGTCTCAAACCCCTGACCTCAGGTGATTCGCTCACCTCAGCCTCCCAAAGTGCTGGGATTACAGGCGTGAGCCACCACACCCGGCCTGGATATTTTATTTAGATGGAATTATACAATACTGTACATGACCGTTTAGGTACAGCTTCTTAATGTTTTCAAGGTTCATTCATGTTGTAGCATGTATAAGTACTTCGTTCCTTTTTATGGCTGGCTGAATGATACTCCATTGTATGGATATACTACCTTTATCCATTCATCCATTGATGGCCTTTTGATTATTATGGGATAGAGCAACTATGAACATTTGTGCACAAGTATTTATTTGAATGCCTATTTTCAGTTCTCTTGGGTGTATACCTAGGGGTGAATTGCTGGGTTATATGATAGTTCTATGTATAACTTACTGAGGAACCACCAAACTCTTTTCCACAGTGACTGCACCATTTTACATTCCTACCACACATCTTTTTATAAATATTTCAGTGCTGGTTGAACCTCCCATTTAATGAATGAGCGTGCTAAGGCCCAGAGAGGTTCAGTAACTTGCCCAAGGTCACACCCTTAGGGTCCAGACTAAAACCAAACTTTCTGAGTTGCTAGCCTTTCAAACACTAAGAGCCTCCCACGTCACCTTTAAAGACCTCGACTACTTGCCCAAGTTTTCACTGATTGATTTGACAAACCTGCCTGGTGAACAACTGAGTTAGCTGTATTTATGAAGCTCTTTTTCCCTCAATATCTGTTGAAAGAACCCACCGCCATATTCCTGATTTCCAGGCCACACCTTGAAAACATGGAGAGTTCACAATCCCTGCATCAGCCTCCTGCTGCTGGCCTGTCAGGCCCTATTCTGTTGCCATGGAAACCATGCACCTCAGTTTTGGCAGCAGACCAGCTGGACAGCGAACTGAGAACATCCTTGTCTCCTAGGCTAAGATGAGCTGTCAAGGTCATATATTCATTCACTAGATTTGTATTTATTGAGCACCTACTAAGCACCAGGCTTTTGTTTTGCAAGATGTTAGGGATACAGCAGTGAACAAGCCAGACCACAGATCCTGCCCTCAAGGAACCAGTAGTCTAGAAGAGACAGACAAAAACCAAGGAACAAAAAAGGCTTCACCTGGCTCCCCTCCCCAATTCACATTCTGCCAACCTTCCAGGCTGTGCTCAAATCCACTCCCCTGGACCATCCCCCACCAAAGAGCCCAGATGCAGGTGATAGCTCCTCTCAGCATTTACATTGCATTTTTTGTTGTTATTGCTTTTCCCTTCTTGTAAATGTGTTATGTGCATTGTGGAAAATGTAGGAAATACACGAAAGCACAAAGAAGAAAAATAAAGATCTATAATTTCACCACCGAGAGTTAAGCACTGCCAACATTTCCTTCTGGCCTTTTTCTCTTTCTACATATGTATATTTCTGTGTGTGTTTTTTTTAATTGGGTCTTATTTTACATACTGCTTTATAAAATTGTCTCATTAAAAAGTTTTGTTGGTTTTTGTTTTTGTTTGTTTTTGAGATGGAGTTTTGCTCTTGTTGCCCAGGCTGGAGTGCGGTGGAGTGATCTTGGCATACTGCAAAGTCCGCCTCCCAGGATCAAGCAATCCTCCTCTCTCAGCCTCCCAAGTAGCTGGGACTACAGGCATGCGCCTCCGAGCCCAGCTAATTTTGTATTTTTACTAGAGACAGGGTTTCACTACGTAGTTCAGGCTGGTCTCGAACTCCTGACCTCAAGTGATGCTCCTGCCTCGGCTTCCCAAGTGCTTGAGCCACTACGTCTGGCAAAAGAGCATTTTTTTCCCAACACATTTTTAAGTTCCCCAAGGGCAGGGACAGGGCATTAATAATAACAAATTTGTTAAGCACTAATCGTGCTAGCCATGATGCTGAGAGTACTCCTTGGTTTACCCTCTGAAATCCTCATAACTTCCCTATGAGGCACTTACTCTGATGATTCCCATTTTATTGGTGTGGAAACTGAAAAATGAGCAGTTGGGGAAGGGAAAGGAAGGCCCAAAGCATGCTGAATAGCAGGGCTGTGTGGGGACCTCTACCTGCTCCAGGGGCTTTCAGCACAAATCCAGGCTGCCAGGCTTTATTGAGGACCTGAAGGGAGGAGAAGATGGAGGGAAACACAGGAATGAGGCGCCCTAGTTTCTTCCCCACTCGCCTTTAGCCATTATCAGGCTTGCTTAAAAGGCATGTGAAGTGAACCCACTTCCTTCGGTCTCTTCAGTGCCATGCTGTTTGGCTTCTTCATAGCAATAGCAACAAGACCATTCCTTAAATAATCTTGACACTTCAAGCAGAACAAAGTTCAGGATTTGGAGCAAGATAGACACAAGTTTAAGTTCCAGTTCTGCCCTTGGTGATAGTTTGACTTTGGGTGAACAGTGCCAGGAGTTCATTTAACCCCACAGCCTTCCTCTGAGGACAGGATCCTTGCCCCTCTCTTTTGTTTTTTCAGAGACAGGGTCTTGCTCTGTCACCTGGGCTGGCATGTACTGTCATCATGATAGCTCACTGCAGTCTGGAAAGCCTTGGTCTCAAGTGATCCTCTGGCCTTAACCTCCGGAGTAGCTGGGACTCCAGGCATATGCCACCACGCCCAGATCATTTTTAAAAATGTTTGTAGAGATGAGGTCTCACTGTATTGCCCAGGCTGATTTCAAACTCCTGGCCTCAGGCAATCCTCATGCCTCAGCCTCCCACAGGGCTAGAATTACAGACATGAGCCACTATGCCCAGCCATTGTCCCCTTTTTATAGGTGAGCTAACTGTAAAGTTAGGGGATTCATGCAAGCCTGCATTTGTGAAGGGTACATTCCAAATCAAGCACAGATCTCCCTGATTCCAATAGCCAGGTTCTTTCCCCTGCACTGTGTACCTCTTTTCTTTCTCAACAACTGGGTTTCCTTCATGACTAGAAGGAGCCGGCAAATCCTCCAATTGACATGGAGGCCTGGCTCCTTGACCTACACAAGGATCTTTCAGGAGGCAGAGGCTCAGCAGTTCCTGCCTCCCACCTCTGCCTGGTTTATCTCAGCCCCTCAGTTCTGTGGTCTTCAGGGCCCGACAGGGACCCAGTGGGCCACAGTTTATCATCAGCCATGTTTCCTGCCTCTGCATCAGTAGCAGAGACTTTAACACTCTTTCTTTTCATTTATGAGACACAACAAGGAAACAAAGTCCTTAAATGTAAGTTTGTATTTCTATACTTTAACCTGGGAGGATTTCTTTTTAATTTTTTTTTTTTTTTTTTCAGATGGAGTTTTGCTCTTGTCCAGCAGGCTGGAGTGCACTGGCTCGATCTCAGCTCACTGCAACCTCCGCCTCCTGAGTTCAAGCGATTCTCCTGCCTCAGTCTCCCAAGTAACTGGGATTACAGACATGTGCCACCACACCCGGCTAATTTTTATATTTTTCGTAGAGATGGGGTTTCACCATGTTGGCCAGGCTGGTCCCGAACTCCTGACCTCAAATAATCCACCTACCTTGGCTCCCAAAGTGCAGGGATTACAGGCATGAGCCACCACAGCTGGCCCAGGATTTTTTGTGTGTATGCCTGATTACCTAAAGGAGAGAGAGTCAAGGTATCACTGGTGACATGGGGCCAAGAAACATGGTCACACCCACACATACCCGTGAAAGGCAACTATCTAACTGAAGAAAATCCGCTATGCATTACAGAGAAAGAATATCCAGAAGCGCCTTAAGATCTTCCTGGCAGAGGCGCACTATGGAGACTTGGTGGTCAGACATTTCGGCTTAGAGACCACAAAACGATTCCTTTAGCACAATTACTCCCCGAAAAATTGGGATAATGCGCACACTGAACTGTTTCCACGAGTTAACTATGAGCAAGATCCAGTGTGCCTTACTTGGCACCTAAATACTCAATAATTTTTTTTTTTTTTTTTGAGACAGTCTTGCTCCGTTGCCCACGCTGGAGTGCAGTGGTGTCATCTCGGCTTACTGCAATCTCCACCTCCTGGGTTCAAGCAATTCTTGTACCTCAGCCTCCCAAATAGCTGGGATTACAGGCGCACACCACCTCGCCCAGCTAATTTTTTTATTTTTAGCTACAGAAAGGGTTTCACCATGTTAACTAGGCAGGTCTCAAACTCACAATCTCAAGTGATCCACATGCCTCACCTCCCAAAACGTTGCGATCACAGGCATGAGCCACTGCGCCTGGCCAATACTCAATAAATCTTAATTTCTGCCTCACACCCTATATAGTTAGAAGACCCCAATAAATACCATTTTTAAAAGACACCAATTGTCTCCTCTGATTTGATTTATGAACCTACTGCAGAGAAAGGCAAGGTCTTCAACTAAGGCCAGAACTATACATTTCACCAAATTCCTATAAGCAAATTCTGTTATTCCCACTTTATAGACTGAAAGACTGGAGCCCAGCAAGATTAGAAATTTGCCTACAGCCAGGCATGGCAGCTCAACCTGTAATCCCTACCTGGGAGGCCAAGACAGGAGGATCACTTGAGAGTAGGATTTTGACACTGCAATGAGCTATGATCCTGCCAGCCTGGGCAACAGAGGGAGACCTCCATCTCTTAGAAAAAAAAAATGCGAACAATCAGACATAAAGAGCCCAAGCTGTGATCAGAAGCACATTTGCAAGAGACCAGGAACCATAATGATAAGGACTGTATAAGACTTTGTTATGCTTTGTACCTCACCCATGTTTGTTCTTTTCCTGGTTTCTTTCGCATTAAATGTTTAAAATTCTTCAAAGAAGGCCAGATGGGGTGGCTCACACCTGTAATCCCAGCACTTTGGGAGGCCAAGGAGGGCAAATCACTAGGTCAGGAGTTTGAGACAAGTCTGACCAACATGATGAAACCCTGTCTTTACTAAAAATACAAAAATTAGCTGGGTGTGGTGGCACATGCCTGTAATCTCATCTACTCAGGAGGCTGAGGCAGGAGAATTGCTCAGTTAAAAAAAAAAAAAGGCAGTCTCATTTAAAAAAAAAAAAAAAGAAAGAATCCTTAAAGATTAATTAAACATTTTTAGGCTGGGCATGATGTCTCATACCTGTAATCCTAGCACTTTGGGAGGCCAAGGCGGGCGGATCACCTGAGGTCGGGAGTTTGAGGCCAGCCTGACCAACGTGGTAAAACCCCGGTCTATACTAAAAATACAAAATTAGCAGAGAGTGGTGGCGCATGCCTGTAATCCCAGCTACTCAGGAGGCTGAGGCATGAGAATTGCTTGAACCTGGGAGTCCGAGGTTGCAGTGAGCCGAGATAGCTACATTGCACTCCAGCCTAGGTGACAGTGTGAGACTCTGTCTCAAAAAATAATAACAATTTAAAAAACAGGGATCAATTAGCAAATTATAAGTTACCACACCTGCCACTACATACAGCTAATTTTTGTACTTTTAGTAGAGACAGGGTTTCGCCACATTGGCCAGGCTGGTATCAAACTCCTGACCTCAAGTGATCCACCCGCCTCGGACTCCCAAAATGCTAGGATTACAGGTGTGAGCCACTGCACCCAGCCTGATCCCTGTTTAAATGCTCTTCCAGAGAGATGCTGTCCCAAATACCCTAAGTAGTTCAGTCCTTTTGTTACTTTTCCAAAGGAACTCTATTACCTTTTGCCTTTCACAAGTGATCCCAAAGTCACTCCTGCTCTCCAGCCCTTGGCACGGGACACAGACCCCCACACTGTAGGTACTCAGCACATTTCATGTTTGTTTAACTAACATGACCTGAATGGAGAGCCTGCAAGAGCTGAGCAAGGATCACTATATTAGGCTGTTCTTAATGTTGCTATATTCCTCGAGGTAATAGTTACCTTTTTTTTTTTTCTTAAATTGAGTCTCACTGTTACCCAGGCTAAAGTGCAATGGCGCAATCTTGGCTCACTGTGACCTCTCTGCCTCCTGTGTTTGAGCGATTCTCATGCCTCAGCCTCCCAAGTAGGCTGAGGATTACAGGCATGTGCCACCACACCAACTAATTTTTGTATTTTTAGTAAAGACAGGGTTTCACAATGTTGGTATTGAACTCCTTACCTCAAGTGATCTGCCTGCATCAGCCTCTCAAAGTGCTGAGATTACAGGCGTGAGTCACTGCGCCCAGCCGATAGTTACCTCTTAAATTGTTTTCTTTTCCACTAGACAGAGGCTCTGATGGCAGGGACCCTAAATATCTTGTCCCCACAGCATCTCCACTGCCCAGCACAATGCATGGCACAAAGAAGACACTCATAAATACTTGTTGCATGAATAAATGAAAAAATCATTTTTGGCTCTAAATTGTCAGATATTTCACTAACCACCATTAGAGCTAAGCTAACATGGGAAGGACCTAGTGTTTTCATACACTGCTGCTGGAAGGCTGAATTAGTACAGTTTTCTTTTTTCTTTTTCTTTTTTTTTTTTTGAGATGGAATCTCAATGTGTCACCCAGACTGGAATGCAGTGGCTCAATCTCAGCTCACTGCAACCTCCACCTCCTGGGTTTAAGTGATTCTCCTGCCTCAGCCTTCTGAGTAGGTGGGACTACAGGCTTACACCACCATGCCCTGCTAATTTTTGTATCTTTAGTAGAGGCAGAGTTTCGCCATATTGGTCAGGCTGGTCTTGAACTCTTGACCTCAGGTGATCTGCCCACCTTGGCCTCCCAAAGTGTTGGGATTACAGTGTTAGCCACCGCGCCCAGCCATTAGTACAATTTCCTAGACAGTGATTTGAATATATGTTGTAAAAGCCTTGAAAATACACTTACCCTTTGACACAGTCATTTCATTTGTAGAAATCTGATGATAAGTACAGCTGTGCTCCAAGATGTAGATTTGCCAGAGCACTGTTTTTAATAATGAAAACTGGAAACCAGCTAAACCGTCAGTTGTAAGGATTGCTTGCAATGAACAAAGGTTATGGTGCTTGGCTGAGTGTGGTGGCTCATGCCTGTAATCCCAGCACATTGGGATGCCAAGGCAGGTGGATCACTTGAGGTCAAGAGTTTGAGACCAGCCTTGGGAGCCTGAGGCGCGAGAATCGCTTGAACCCAGGGGGTGGGAGGCAGAGGCTGTCGTGAGCTGAGATCGCACCACTGCACTTCAACCTGGGTGACAGAGTGAGACTCCGTCTCAAAAAAAAAAAAAAAGAAAGGTTATGGTGTTGTGTGAGTTAAGCTTTTTAGGTGAGATTCCTGGGTGACATTTGGTTCAGCAACCAGTTTCCTTTGAGCACTTTGTGTCAGCACAATCAGACTGTGAGAAGACAGAGTGGTCCCTAGGTCACTTCTGTTCTCCAGCCCTCAGCACAGGACACAGAGCCTGTAGGTGCTTGATATATTTCAAGTTTGTTGACTGAAGTGACCTGAATGAAGAGATTACAAGACGTGGGCAAGGGTGACTGTATTAGGTTGTTCTTGCATTGCTACAAAGAAATACCTGAGACTGGGTAATTTATAAAGAAAAAGGTTTAGGCTGGGCGCGGTGGCTCACGTCTGTAATCCCAGCACTATGGGAGGCTGAGGTGGGCAGATCATCTGAGGTCAGGAGTTCGAGACCAGCCTGAGCAACATGGTAAAACCCCATCTCTACTAAAAATACAAAAGTTAGCTGGTCATGGTGGCATGTGCCTGTAATCCCAGCCACTCCAGAGGCTGGGGGAAGAAAATCGCTTGAACCAGGAGGCAGAGTTTGCAGTGAGCTGGAATCACGCCATTGCACTCCAGCCTGTGTGACAAGGGAGAAATTTCATCTCAAAGAAAGAAAAAAGAGGCAGGCATGGTGGCTCACACCTGTAATCCCAGCACTTTGGGAGTCTGAGGCGGCGGATCACAAGGTCAGGAGTTTGAGACCAGTCTGGCAAACATGGTGAAAACCTGTCTCTACTAAAAATACAAAAATTAGCTGGACATGGTGGCACACACCTGTAATACCGGCTACTGGGGAGGCTGAGGCAGGAGAATCGCTTGAACGTGGGAGGTGGAGGTTGCAATGAGCTGAGATCACACCACTGCACGCAGCCTGAGCAACAGAGCAAGATTCCATCTCAAAAAAATTAAAAAAGAAAAAAGAAAGAAAAAACAGTAGACATTTAATTGACTCATGTTTATTCAGGCTCTGTAGCATCATGGTGCTGGCATCTGCTCAGTTTCTGGTGAAGACTCAGGGAGCTTTCAATCATGGCAGAAGGCAAAGGGGGATCAGGCAAGTCACATGGTGAAAACAGGAGCAAGTGACAGAGTAATTTTTAAAAATTTTTTTGTTTCTTATCTTTTGAGACAGTCTTGCTCTTTCACTCAGTCTGGAGTGCAGTGACATAGTCTTGGCTCCCTGCAACCTCTGCTTCACAGGTTCAAGCAATTCTCCTGCCTCAGCCTCCCAAGTAGCTGTGACTAGAGGCCCATGCCACCACGTCCAGCTAATTTTTGTACTTTTAGTAGAGATAGGGTTTCACCATATTGGCCAGGCTGGTGTCGAACTCCTGACAGGTGATTCACCCACCTTGGCCTCCCAAAGTGCTGGGATTACAGGCATAAGCCACCACGCCTGGTTATTATTATTATTTTTTACTTATTATTATTATTATTATTTTTTGAGACAGAGTCTCACTCTGTCACCTGGCGCCAGGCTGGAGTGCAGTGGCACGACCTCGGCTCACGGCAACCTACACCTCCTGGGTTCAAGCAATTCTCCTGCCTCAGCCTCCCGAGTAGCTGGGACTACAGGCGAGCGCCACCACGCCCAGCTAATTTTTCTGTACTTTTTTAGGAGAGACGGGGTTTCACCACGTTGGCCAGGATGGTCTCGATCTCTTGACCTCGTGATCCGCCCTCCTCGCCTCCCAAAATGCTGGGATTATGGGCGTTAGCCATCGCGCCCGGCCTATTATTATTTTTTGAGATAGGGTCTTGCCATGCCACCCAGGCTGGAGTGCAGTAGTGCAATCTCAGCTCACTGCATTCTCTGCCTCTGGGGCTCAAGCAATTCTCCCCGCTAAGCCTCCCGAGTAGGTGGTACTACAGGTGTGTGCTACCATGCCCGGTTAATTTTTTTTTTTTTTTTTTTTTGAGATAAAGTCTCACTCTGTTGCCAGGCGCCAGGTTGGAGTGCAGTGGTGCGATCTCGGCTCACTGCAACCTCTGCCTCCCAAGTTCAAGCAATTCTCCTGCCTCAGCCTCCCAGGTAGCTGGGACTGCAGGCGCGCACACCACCCCCAGCTAATTTTTGTATTTTTTAGTAGAGGCGGGTTTCACCGTGTTGGCCAGGATGGTCTCGATCTCCTGACCTCGTGATCCGCCGGCCTCAGCCTCCTGAAGTGCTGGGATTACAGGCGTGAGCCACTGCGCCTGGACAATTTTTGTATTTTTGATAGAGACAGGGTTTCACCATGTTGGCCAGGCTGGTTTCCAGCTCCTGAGCTCAGGTGATTCATCCACCTCTGCCTCCCAAAGTGCCACCATGCCCAGCCAAATGTTGGTATATTTTCATCTAGACTTTTTTTTTTTTTTCCTGTTTCAATGCATAGTTGTTAAAAATACTACTAATTAAGATATACTTTTTTTTTTTAAGAGATGAATGTCTCACTTTATAACCCAGGCTAGAGTGCACCGATGACTCACTGTAGCCTTGAACTTGTGGGTACGAACAATTCTCCTGCCTCAGCCAAGTGAGTAGCTGGGATTAGAGGCACCAGCCACCACACCTGGCCTCTCCTGCTTCTTAAATGAAGCAGTATATTATGAATATGTTGCAGATTAACACGGGGATGGTAGGTAAGTATATTTGTGGGGCACTTTCACTTTTTACCTTAAAGATTTATATAGTGCTTATTTTATTTTTACAACGCAAATGGTTACTTTTGTCATTTGAAAAGCAATAGATAAAAAAATGATTTCCTTGAAGTTCTGTGTCTAAAAAAAAAAGAAAAGAAAAGCAATAGAGAGGTGGGTCGTGGTGGCTCACGCCTGCAATCCCAGCACTTCTGGAGGCTGAGGTGGGTGGATCACCTGAGGTCATCTGACCAACATAGTGAAACCCTAAAGATATAAATTTTTTTACTAAAGATACAAAAATTAGCCAGGCATGGTGGCAGGTGCCTGTAATCCCAGCTACTCACTTGGCTGAGGCAGGAGAATCACTTAAACCTGGGAGGTCATTAAAGAAAAAAAAAAAACTGGGATGTGGAGGTTGAAGTAAGCCAAGATCTTGCCATTGCACTCAGCCTGGCAACAAGAGTGAAACTCTGTCAAAAAAAAAAAAAAAAAAAAAAAAAAAAACCAAAACACTCATATAGTGTTTTATTTAATTTTTACAATGTAAATTGTTACTTTTGTCATTTGTAAAGCAATAGAGAGGCCGGGCACAGTGCCTCATGCCTGTAATCTCAGCAATTTGGGAGGTCAAGGTGGGTGGATCATGAAGTCAGGAGTTCGAGACCAGCCTAACCAACATGGTGAAACCCCATCTCTATTAAAAATACATTCCTCTTTCTTTCTCTCTTTCATTCTTTTTTTTTCTTTCTTTTGCTGTTTCTTTCTCTCTCCTTTTCTAAAATCTCTTCCTCTTTCTTTCTCTCTTTCATTCTTTTTTTCTTCCTTTTGCTGTTTCTTTCTTTCTCCTTTTCTCTTTTTCTAAAATCTCTTCCTCTTTCTTTCTCTCTTTTATTCTAAAAAAAAAAAAAAAAATACAAAAATTAGCTGGGTGTGGTGGCACGCACCTGTAATACCAGCTACTCAGGAGACTGAGTCAGGAGAATTGCTTGAACATGGGAGGCAGAGGTTGCAGTGAGCTGAGATTGTGCCACTGTACTCTGGCCTGGGCGACGGAGTGAGACTGTCTCAAAAATAGAAAAAAAAGAATCATAGCCCAGTGCCGTGGCTTACACCTTTAATCCTAGCATTTGGGGAGGCTAAGACAACAGGCTTGCTTGAGCCCAGGAGTTCAGGATCAGCCTGAGCAATATGGCAAGACTGTGTGTCTACAAAAAAAAATTTTTATAGGTCAGGCGTGGTGGCTCACACCTGTAATCCCAGCACTTTTGGGAGGCCCAAGTGGGCAGATCACCAGGTCAAGAGATCGAGACCATCCTGGCCAACATGGTGAAACCCTGTCTCTACTAAAAATATAAAAATTAGGTGGGCATGGTGGCGCATGCCTATAGTCCCAGTTACTCAGGAGGCCAAGGGAGGAGAATCACTTGAATCTGGGAGGTGGTTCAAGCTGAGGTCTCACCACTGCACTCCAGCCTGGTGACAGAGTGAGACTTCGTCTCAAAAAAAAAAAAAGAATTTTTTTTTTAAATTAGCCAGGCATGGAGTCATGAGCCCGTGTTCTCAGCTACTTGGAAGGCTGAGCCAGGAGAATGGTTTCAGCCCAGGAGGTTGAGGCTGCAGTACACTGTGTTTGAACTACTGCATCCGGCCTGGGTTATAGAGTGAGTGCCTGTCTTAAAACAAACAAAAAAGAATTATTAGCTAAATGAGCCTCAATTCCATTCCAGCTCAGGAATTTGTAGTGTTTTATGGTCAACTGTCTCAGGTCCAGGCTAGGGTGAGAGGTAGGTGGAGATACAAGCAGAAGCTTGCAGTCCACCATCCACATTCACAAAAACACTTCCAAACCCCTTGATATTCTTCCTAGTTTGACTCTCCAGCTCCCTCCTGTGCAGATCTGACTTTTTTTTTTTTTGAGATGGAGTTTCACTCTTGTTGTCCAGGCTGGAGTGCTACAGTGCAATCTCAGCTGCTGCAACGTCCACCTCCTGAGTTCAAGTAATCTCCTGCCTTAGCCTTCCGAGTAGCTGGGATTACAGGCATGCACCACCACACCCGGCTAATTTTTGTATTTTCAGTAGAGATGGGTTTTCTCCATGTTGGTCAGGCTAGTCTTGAACTTCCAACCTCAGGTGATCCGCCCACCTTGGCCTCCAAAGTGCTGGGATTACAGGCGTGAGCCACTGTGCCTGGCCTTATTTTTTATTTTTTATTTTTTTGAGACGGAATTTTGCTTTTGTTGCCCAGGCTGGAGTGTAATGGCGTGATCTCGGCTCACTGCAAAGTCCGCCTCCCGGGTTCAAGCAATTCTCCTGCCTCAGCCTCCTGAGTAGCTGGGATTACAGACACCCGCCACCATGCCTGGCTAATTTTGTATTTTTAGTAGAGACAGGGATTCTCCATGTTGGTTATTGGTCAAGCTGGTCTTGAACTCCCAATGTCAGGTGATCTGCCTGCCTTGGCCTCCCAAAGTGCTGGGATGACAGGCATGAGCCACTGCGCCTGGCCTAAGTTATTTTTAAAAGTACAGTTATTATTGACTATAGTCACCCTTTTATGTTATCAAATAGGTCTTATTCATCTTATTTTTTGGGTCCCTTTAACCATTGTTTTTTGTTTTTTTTGAGATGGAGTCTTGCTCTGTTGCCCAGGCTAGAGTGCAGTGGTAAAATCTCGGCTTGCTGCAGCCTCAACCTCCTGAGCCCAAGCCATTCCCCTGCCTCAGCCTCCTGAGTAGCTGGAACTACAGGCATGGACCACCACACCTGGCTAATTTTCGTATTTTTAGTAGAGACAGGGTTTTGCCACGTTGGACAGGTTGATCGGAAACTCTTGGTCTCAAGTGGTCCACTGGCCTCACACTCCCAAAGTGCTGGGATTACAGGCATGAGCCACCCTGGCTTGCTGAATTTTTTATTTTTAGTTTTTTTTTGTAGACAGAGGGTCTCATCATATTGCCCAGGTTGATCTTGAACTCCTGGCCTCAAGCAATCCTCCTGCCTCAGCCTCCCAAAGTGAGGGAATTACAGGCGTGAGCCACCCTGCCCAGCAAGTCTCCAGTCTTTGTGACCCTAGTTAAGTCTTTTCCTCTCTCTAGGATTCAGTTTCTTCACCTGTAAAGTCAGGGAATTGATCTAAATCAGGGGTCTCAAACTCAGGGGCTTCTTTTTCTTTTTTTTTTAAGATGGAGTCTTGCTCTGTCACCAGGCTGGAGTGCAGTGGTATGATGTTGGCTCACTGCAACCTCCACCTCCCAGGTTCAAGCTATTCCCCTGCCTCAGCCTCCCGAGTAGCTGGGACTACACGTACGCCTGGCTAATTTTTTTTATTTTAGTAAAGACAAGCTTTCACCGTGTTGGCCAGGATGGTCTCAATCTTGTGACCTCATGATCCTCCCACCTCAGCCTCGCAATGTGCTGGGATTACAGGCATGAGTCACGGTGCCTGGACAAACTCAGGTGTTTCTAAGGGCCAGGGTAGCTTGGTGAGATGTGTGGGACAAGTGGGAACTACAGGGCAGAAGAAGGCACCACAGCAAAGGGGCAGCCGGGCTGGACACAGCAGCTCAGTCCTGTAGTCCCAGCACTTTAGGAGGCCCAGGCGGGAGGATCCCTGAGCCCAGGAGTTTAAGACTACACTGGGCAACA
>PVKP010016797.1:0-47418 GCA_004027715.1 Plecturocebus donacophilus
CTAAACTGTGCTACTGGTTCCCCACAGGCTCTCAGAGCTCTTCTCATCCATGCTTCATGTGTGGAGAGAGTGAGGCAAGGCAGCTCTTGAGGCCAGCTGAATGAAGTTTTTTACATTGCTGCTAGTGAAATTCAGATGAATTGGGACTACAGAGAGAATGTAGTTAGGAAACATCACCTAGAGAGAGAGAATTGGACAGGGTTTGGAAGTAATGGAAGGTCCGGACTGATGAGAGAAGGAAGGTATTCCAGGTAGATAAAACTCATATTTGAAGTCTCAGTCCAAAGAAAGGATAAGATACGTTGGGAGAGGAGCACAATAACAAAAGTGATAAAAATATGGAATACTAGCTCAGGCCAACAATACTCAGATAACGGGGTATATTTCAAATAATATTAATTTTCCCACTCTAGCACAAGTAAGATATGGGATCAAATTAATATTTGAGAAGCATATAAAAGAACTGAGATAATTTTAGCTGGGAAGGTATAAGGGAGATGTGGATCTTTCTTTCCACAATGAAAAGTAATGAACTAGAATTGCCATTAGGAAATTAAGATTGGGCATCAGGGGCAATCAGCTGTGCACTTTTAACTGAAAGAGGCCAAAGAGTCAGGAAATCTTGAAACACGGTCTACAAGAGACACCGGTGTCTTCAGCCCGGGATGAGTTAAGTTCAGTCCTGCCTGGAGGCAGAGGGAAGGATGAAATGTCCTATAATAGAGCCTAGAAGTCTGGATCAGGGCCAATTCTTGGAAACAAAGCATCTCATTATGAAGAGAGGTGGAGAACAGCAGGAAAAATCTCCAGCCTATTTGCCTGGGACTTCAGAGCAGTTAAAAGTTTTCTGGCTTGATCAGTTTCAGACTCTGGTTATAACAAAAACAAATTTCAATTAAACCAAAATGAAAGAATTTCCCATGATACTGCCATGAAGCTTGGATCTCACTCATTAGAGAGCTTAGCTTCTGAGAACAACCAGCAAGAAAAACTTAGGCACTGTTGAGAATGAAAAAAGAGGGAGGGGACTGGGCACGGTGGCTCACACCTGTAATCCCAACAGTTTGGGAGGCAGAGGCAGGCGGATCACCTAAGGTCAGAAGTTCAAGAGCAGCCTAGCCAACATGGTGAAACCTGGTCTCTACTAAAAATACAAAAAATTAGCCGGGTGTGGTGGCAGGTACCTGTAATTCTAGCTACTCGGGAGGCTGAGGCAGGAAAATCGCTTGAACCCTGGAGGTGGAGGTTGCAGTGAGCTGAGATTGCACCATTGCACTCCAGCCTGGGCAACAAGAGTGAAACGCTGTCTCAAAAACAAAGAAAAAGAGGGATAAAAATTATTGCTAAGTTGGATGCAGCCATAAAAAAGAATGAAATCATGTCCTTTGCAGCAACATGGATGTAGCTGGAGGCCATTATCCTAAGTGAACTAACACAGGAATAGAAAATGAAATACCGCATGCTCTCACTTATGAGAACTAAACATTGAGCACACATGGACATGAACATGGCAACAGCCTTCACTGGGGACTACTAGAGAGGGGAGGGAGGAGAGGGGCAAGGACTGAAAAACTATCTACTGGGTACTGTGCTCACTAGCTAGGTGATAGGATCATCCACACCCCAAGCCTTAGCATCATGCAATTTTTTAAAAATTATTGCTAAGTTGGAAATTTAGGATTCAACTCTGAGGCCCTGGAGCTTGTCAGGGAGGGTTGGTTAAGTGAGGGTCCTCCCAGCCTAGTGGCTATGCAAGAACTTGCTGCTGGGAACTCCTGGTGAAGGCTGGGTGTGTCTGAGCGTGTGCTGAATTCCTGGTTTCAATTACAGACTACCAGGCGGCTGAAGAGTCTGTCATTCCCGATGTCATCATATTTACATGATTCAAAGGTCCCTTCTCCAGAATGAGGGCCTCTCTGCTCCTGCTGCCGTCTCCCACCACTGTGTGATGTATGAAGAAGCAGGGCATCATGGGAGGGAGGGTGAGGGTCTCCCAGGCGTGTTGGCCCACTCCCACCCAAAGAATTCGGTAACGATGGCTTGGATAATTCACACAGCACTTCCACTGTCCTGGTCATGGCTTCCATGTTGCAGGCTAGAATTGGCTAGATTTAACAGTGGAATGCTCTCAGAAGTGTGCTGTGGTGTCATGGTTACCACGGTCACCTAATAGTGGAATGCCCTCACTTTAGAAAATCTTCAAAGAGAGATTTTGTATTTTTCAGGGATAGAGGTAGAAGTATGAATGAGAAGATCTTAAATTTTCCTTTCTTTTTGTGTGTCTGTATGTTTTGTTTTGCTTTTTTTGAGACAGGGTCTCGCTCTGTCACCCAGGCTAGAGTGCAGTGGCATGAACAGGGCCCATTGAAGCTTCAATGTCCTGGGCTCAAGCAATCCTCTCACCTCAGTCTCCTGAATAGCTAGGACTGCAGGCACATGCTCCCACACTTGGCTTTTTTTTTTTTTTACTAGATATGGGGTCTTACTATATTGCCCTGGCTGGTCTTGAAATCCTGGGCTCAAGTGATCCTCCCACTTTGGCCTCTCAAAGTGCTGGGATTACATGCATGAGCCATTGTACCCAGCCTCAAATTTCTATTGAAATACTCTACAATACTTTTCTGTCCTGTGCCTGTGAAAATCTATTTAAATTCTCTTCCTTCCAACATCCTAAGAGTTCAAAAGAGTGTGGGTGCTTCATCTGACTCTTTCAAGTAATTGTTTCTAGGCTCTGCCTCTGGAGATGCCATTAGAAAACTGATAGACACGGGGAACCAGCTTCTCCCCACAGAGTGAAACTCCCAAACAACCAGTCCCACATTCCTCTCTGACTCATGTTCCCAACCCCCCATTGTGCCCTAAAGGTCAGTGGGCTGGGAATCAGGCCACATCTAGGACAACTGCAGCTGGAATAAGATGTCTATTCTGATAGCCAGGACTCATCTCCTCCCATCCTCAGCCCTGGGTAACTCCCTGGCCCGTGCCCCAAGTATTATGATAAGATGCTGCCAGTGATGAGAAGAGGATAGTCAACAAGGAATCTACCCTAGAGCTGACAGCCTTGCTGGGGAGATCAGATCACAGGCTCCATGGCTCATCTCTGATTCCTCCACTTGCCATAGCAGAGCATGCTCCTGGCCCCTGAGAAGGAAACACTTCTTATTACCTAAGTTAGTGGATGAGAGCAGAGGCACACATGACTTTTTCATTTGCTGAGTGTCTGCCATGTGCCACGTCCTATGCTAAGTGGTAAGTATGCAATGGTGCATAAGCCTTGCATGTAGCTTACTGTCTAGTGGTAGAGGCTACCATTAAACAGGTTCACAAATGTAATTAGTGTTACAGAGAAAAAAGGGAAGTGAAATAAATCCTCATTGCTTTACCTTTGGATACCTGCACTCATAAACACACATACAAACACACCCTTTGAGTCTATTCCTGATGCTTGCTCTGACTCAGTGTTTCTGTCAAACCCAAGGCAGTGGAAATATGGAGTCTGCAAAAATCCACAAAGTGGATAATGAACAAATCAGGAACAAAGAGTTGACCCTACGCCAGTATGAAAATTCACCCCTGGCTGTAAGTCTGGCTATAAAAGTCATATCAAAATTGGTCACAAATTCTATTTACACATCTAGGTTGAATAAATTCCATCTTCAGTTCCTCAAAGCCATCCATCTCTGTAGCTGAAGAGCCAAAAAAATTTTTTTTTGAGAAACAGAGGTGCACGCAACCATAGAGAAGAGAGGCCTGAAAAGATGGTTCGAGTCACCCTTGCTTCCTCCCTCTGTGTCCCATTCTGAAATCACCGAGTCTTCAGCCTGCAGACAGAGCTTTGGAGAGTCTTCTGCTTCATTTCACTGCCTCCAAAATCTGCAAATGATAAATGACCCCGTTTTTCTAGTTCCTCAGACAGAGGGACTGCCCAGTTTCCTTCAGTAAACCACGCTGTTGGAAAGTTCTTTGGTAATTCTATTCATTCTTTCTCTACAAAATTAATTCCTTTCTTGATACTTTGTCTTTTAGATCTAAGTATGCCAAGGGGAAGAGGTAGATACATTATAATATTGCCCCCTCATCCCTGCATAAAAAGCCTGAAAAGTGACCACCTCTTCCTTCTGCTTCAGAGAAAATTCCAGCAGAGGTTCAAGGTGGAAATACAAAAATTTGGGAAGCTGAGGCTGGGACTCTTTTCCTCTGCCATCAGCTAATATAACCAAGGTTTGGAAGACCTCTGTGCAGCAGGCTGGGAAAGTCCAGGGGTAGTTTCTAGGTGGTATTTCCTTCTCTCATGTATGGTCACTCCAGAAAATTAAAGGTCAATGGACAGATGCCAGGTGTTAAAGCTTCTTTGCTCATACAGAAAAAATGGATAGACTGAATGATGCAAGCCGCATGTGGCTGGTTAAATTAAATTCCACAGGTCACTCTATGATTCCAGAATAGAACCAAGCAAAACAAAGTGTGGAGTCCATTTGGACAGATAATTACAGCTGAAGTTTAAACAATATTATAGAAAAATCTAGACATTAGGTTTACATTGTATTTGGTCTTTATGCTTTACTTCATGTGAGAGGAGCACCTTAGTCATATAGAAGTCAGAGTCCCAGAAATCTTAGTCTCTTGTTCTCAAAAGCTAAGGGGAAGAATAAACATTTTAGCCCTCCTGAAATTATTTTATTTATGGCCCTCCCTTCAGCTAGGGAGACATATCCTAGGTTGGTCATTTAGGTCCTCTATGAATTTCATCCTAATTTCTCACTAAACCCATTTCTTTGGACTTTTCCTACTTAGAGCTGTGCTTCAACCAAGATAACCCTTTCACCAACTACTACAGCCTGACTTATTCTCACATTTAAGCCTCAGATTGAACAATGAATGTCTCCCATCACCTAGAGTGTTGTCTTCACAGACTACTTCCCACAAACTCCCATCAAATCCCCGCTCAAATCCTTTCTTGCCTAGTCTTCCCTTATTAACTGCAACTAATTGAGATTACTTCTTTCCTCCAGTTTAACTTAGCCGTTTAGTTTCAGTAACATGTAATTACATAAGCCTGCAGGTGAGTGCACATGTGCATATGTGTGTGTTTCTATGGGACAGTGGGAGATTGAACTATCTAGTTTCCCCATTCTACTCCTTGGGGTTCTTCAGTAAATGCTAAAATTATTTTTGAGTTGGACTAACTGCTCATGACAGAATGAGACACAAAAACTCTTCTGTATCAAGTTCTGAGAGATGGGCCAATGATGAATAGCAATTTCAAGAATGGAGAGAATGGCTTACAGAGAAGAGCTATCCTGATGCTGCACTCCATCGGAATTCACACTTATGACATTGTTTGGGAGCATCTGATTAAGTAATGTCTAGTATCAGACCAATATCTAAACTTGAATTCAGAAAGAGCATCGAGTATAAGCTTTATACAGGGAAGAAGTATGGTAACCCAGAACAGCGCCTCGCACATAACGGAGCTCAGCCAGCATTCGTGGAAGGAAGTGAAGGTTGAAAGGAGGGCCTGAGAGGGGAAGGGATTGAGAGGGTCCATAGGCTCTAAATCTCTCTTTATTGTCACTTGCTAAAGTTGGTTGATTTTCTCAGCAAGAGAAAGCTGGTCAGTGATTTCTCTGACTAGAGGAACTGGAAACCATGGGGATGAATATGAACTCTGGTTAATAGGAAAAGGGATATCAGGATGGGGAAGTTTCCCGCACAATGGAAAATAAGATAGAGATAAACAGAGAGTCAATGCTGGAGTGCCATCATCGCGATCAAAGCTAAGACAATGAGGGGTAAGGACATTTCTGGAAGCCAGTCAGAGAAGACTTTCCAGAGGAGGAAGAGGAGATAATAGACAAGGGTCTGGCAAGAAGGAAGCTACAGGATTGAGCACACAGGAGCAAGACTGAACAGAACAGCCGTGCAGACCATCAGAAATGAGACAGGGTAACTATGGAAGGGGAAACAGTTAAATAGTTTATCTTATCATGAAAAGGCTTTGTTGAAAGTCAGGAGAACTGAGATGGTGGGGGAGTGAGCAGTTCATGGGAGAAATTGGTAAGAGACCTAGGAGTTTTAGATTTGTCTTTTCTTAAGCATATGAAACATAAGTGCTCAAAAAACATTCCTTTCTTCACATTTTAACAACAAGCAAATGGGAGCAGAGCTGTGAGCCCTTCCTCAGGCAACTGACAAGAAAAGTGCTGTCGGTGACATTATTGTAGCATAAAACAATCAGCTTGGTGCCAAAAGTGAAGTGAATACCTTTATGCAAATACATTGCCCTTTTTTGCTGACATACAAAATCTTCAAACTGATCTTGTTCCCAGAAATCAGTTTCCTTTCATCTTCGACTGCCTCTTCCTTGATCCTGGTTTGTCCCTGAGTGGGCCTGCACAGACATCGCTTCAAATGCCCTTTGCCAAGCAGGAAAGCTAATCTCAAACCAGTCCAAAAAGTTCCCAAGGATGAATCTGTGTTCAATTTTGTTGAATTGATTCTCCAACCTGTCAGTTTCACCTGCAGTCTTATTTTAGATGCTATGCTCTTGGGTCTTACAATGAATAGAGCTGGAGAATATCCAAAGACAGAGCAAACTGGTGACACAGTTAGAGAAGCAATTGTAAAAGCAAACTAAACATAAACATTTGGCTCTGTAGTTTGGAGACTTCTCAAAGAAGTAAGAGTTGAACTACCATTTGACTCAGCAATCCCATTACTGGGTATATACTCAAAGGAAAGTAAATTGTTCTACCAAAAAGACACATGCACCCCTATGTTCATTGCAGCACTGTTCACAATAGCAAAGACATGGGGATCAACCCAGGTACCCATCAATAGTGGGCTGGATGAAGAAAATGTGGTCCATATACACCATGGAATACTATGCAGCCATAAAAGAATGAAATTGGCCGGACATAGTGGCACACACCTGTAATCCCAGAACTTTGGAAGGCTGAGGTGGGCGGATCACAAGGTCAAGAGATTGAGACCATCCTGGCCAACATGATGAAACCCCGTCTCTACTAAAAATACAAAAATTAGCTGGGCATGGTGGTGCATGCCTATAGTCCCAGCTACTCAGGAGGCTGAGGCAGGAGAATCACTTGAACCCAGGGGGCAGAGGTTCCAGTGAGCTGAGATCGCACCACTGCACTTCAGCCTCGCGACAGAGCAAGATTCCATCTCAAGAAAAAAAAAATGGAAATCATGCCCTTTGCAGCAACATGGATGCATCTGGAAGCCATCATCCTAAGCAAACTAACACAGAAACAGAAATCCAAATACCACGTTCTCACTTTATAAGTGGGAGCTAAACATTGCGTGCACGTGGATATAAAGATGAAAACACTGGACACTGGGGAATGAAGACAAGCTTGATAAAGCTATACAACTATGCTGCCATAGACATACAAATGGGAGACCAGGGAAGAGTGTGAAGTCTCTCTCGTTACAGGTGGGAGGGGGTTAAGGGCTGAAAAACTCCCTCGTGGGCACTATGCTCACTTCTTGGGTGAAATGTTCAAGCGTCCTCCAAACTGCAGCATCACACAATATGCCTTTGTAATAAACATGCATATGTAGCCCTGAAATTTAAAATAAAAGTTGAAAACAAGAAAAAAAATTCTGGCTCTATTATCTAAATTAATTTATATTTCTTGAGCATCTCCTACACAAAGCGTTATGTTAAGCCCAAAAACATAAAGGGATATACAGTTAAAAAATAAACCATCTTGGTGGAGTTAGTTTTAAATTGTTATAAGATGGCAGAGAAGAAGAAGGGGAAAAAATGAAGGGAAAAAATATTTATCGTTTTACCTTCCCATAACCTACAAAATAGTAAAAGATATAAATACATAGGTGAATATTATTCTAGTACAAAACAGTAGTATAATAGAGACTCAAACAATGTGACACTGTAGTTGCAGGAGGGTCAGAAATCATTCTCATTAGAGAGACCTAGGATGTAATCTTGGAGATTTTAAGCTAGGCTTTAAATGAAGGATCAGATCGTGGCAAGTTGATGAGGAAAGGATGGCATCCCAGACAGGAAGAATCGCGTGTGCCAAGGTCTCGAGGCAGAGAACAAGTTGAAGAAACTCAAATAGACCCATGAGATTGTAGTCTAGGTTATGTAAAGGAATGCTGATGTCAATATTATTGCCGCCATGGAGGGCTCTGAAGATCAAGCAACAGAATTCTAATTTTATTATCTGTGTATTGGAGAACCAGGTAACTAAGACAGATGCACCATATTTCTTTGAAATTTCCAGACAACCAACTCATTTTCTGAAGTTGGAGAACACATGTCCTAGTTATTAAAGGAAAATGAGATTTCACATGGTCTCCATCATGGAAGCTGCTGTCTTTCTCAAAGTCATCTGCTTCTATACAACTCCACTGCCGTGGACACCAAGGAAGGGTGTAAAGTCTCTCAGAAGAGAGAGGCCTTTAACAGAAGATGTTTTAATCCACTGAAGGTGATGGTAATAGCTCTGCTCTCAGTCAGGAGGCTCATTAAGACAGATACACAACATCCCTCTATGAACACAGGCAGACAGTAGGTCACAGAAATAAGTGTAAATAATATAATATTGAAGAACTAGTAGAATACTAATATAGAATAGTAAACTCCTCAGAGTCAGGTAAGGCCAATTAAGGAAGTTTTCTGGTGGAAGTGAGCTTATGACCAGGTATCTATAAAGAAAATGGACAACACTGGTCAGGGAGGACAGAGAAACAGTACCCGGAGTAGGAGAGGAGGCAAGTATGAGCAAGCAGATGCAATGAGCGTCATGTGTGAGAGGCAGAACGAACTCAGCTGCAGTGGAGAGTCTGTAGCAAGAGCTAACACGGATATTGTCTACAGGTGGATGGGTTTCCAGCACAGCAGCCTGGGTCAACATTGGACACTATATGTGGCCTCTCCAGAGGGAGTGATAGGAATTTCAGTCTTTCTTTTCTTCTTATATTTTCATGAGACATGGGTTACATTTCTAGTTGTTCTGGAACATTGACTCATCCTTCTGTAATGAATGTGAGTGTCCTAGAGTATGATGCTGTCTATTGTGCTGAGGGACAAAGTGAGGCCACCGCAAAGGAGACTATTAGGCCCAAACTCAAATTATAATTAAAAACTAAGCTCTGGCTGGGTGTGGTGGCTCACACCTATAATCCCAGCACTTTGAGAGGCCGAAGTGGGAGGATTGCTTGAGCCCAGGAGTTCAAGATCAGCCTGGGCAATATAGTGAGACTCTGTCTCCACCAAAAAAATAATTAGCCAGGCATGGTGGCACATGCCGAGAGTCCCAGCTACTCAGGAGGCTGAGGTGGGAGGATCACTTGAGCCTGGGAGGGTGAGACTTTAGTGAGCTGAGATTGTGCTACTGCACCCTGGCCTGGGTAACAGAGTGAGACCCTGTCTCAAAAACAAAACAAAACCACTAAGTTCTATTGAGCTTTGGTATTTTTTAGTATTCCTCTACTTCCCTGTACACAGGAATGTTGAATTCTACCTAAGCCAAGGAAGGAAGTGGTCAGAGGTGGAAGTAGAGGTTATTACTGGTGACTGCAGAAGGCCTGATATGCTGCCTCTCATAGCCCAGGCTCCTTAGGTCAATGCCAACATTCCATTTCTAATCCCATCTAGAGTCACAGATCCAAGTGGCCACAATGGAAATTTCCCCAAAAGTCTCAATCCTGGAGTAGAAACTGCCCATTGACCATTCTGAGCAACCAGTGAAGTCATGCTGACCCTATACCATGAGGGAAAAACTGAGTCTAATTTTGCTGAGTAGAGCAGAACTTTCATACAGCCCAACTGCAATTAGAAGCTGGGACCAAGGTGTCCCTGAAACCCAGCTGGGGAGTCTTTCCCTCATGTTCTCCCTAAGCTTCACATTCCACTACAGAACACAGTAAAAAAGAGATTGCCCCACACCCTTCTGTAGGAAAAAGGTACATTTTGGGATGGTTTGGAGGCATCAAAATGGTAAGCAATTTTAGGGTACAATTAAGACCTGGCTGCTCAACCCTACAATAAATTACCATCAAAGGCACTCACACATCAACAGGGAAAAAACACATGTGCTTGCAAGACGATGTGTGTTTGATGCTCATAAAAAAGATAAAAATATAGGTCATCATCATGTAACGAGCTTGTAGGTGTCAGAACGTGTGCTGTTGGGGGAGGTAGGGGAGGTGAAAAGGAGAGGGATCAGCAAACCAAGAAGGAGCTGGAAGTCAGACTCCTATCCCCAAGTTCTTCCCTTCTGCTGAAGACAGTGGACTGGCAGTAAGGGGGTGAAGGACCCCTCCCCCATTTTCTATTTCTTGGGACATACCCTTTCTTGTTCCCCCCAGCTGGATTTCTGACATATTAATCATGGCTCTCATTTTGAAATCAGCCAGTCAGGCTATTATTCGAGCATTGTTAATGACACCATCGGCCAAGGTATCAATTAGGCAAGTTGGGATAAGAAGAGCAGAGAGTAGGGCTGGCCAGAGAGCAGAACACAACTCTGTTTTGGTGTAGGCAATCCACATGGCAGCAAGGCCTCCTAATGCTCTTAATTCTGCTCCTCTTAAAGGCAACCTCAAATGCACTGGATTCTCCAGTCAAGACCCAAGCCAAACTGCTACTTCATAGTATCCCCTTACTTGTTCCCTTAGTTGACCCTTAACTGGACTTCAGCTAGTCACAACAAATCACTCAGGATATGCAGGGACAGGGTCACAGCTAACCAGCTCTGGGCAGTGCCTATTCCTGTGGAAATGCTTCCTCCACCATGCTCATGCTGGCTGCCTTGGGTAGAGTTTCTTCTCCTTTGCCACAATATGCATTCTAAAGGTCCTTTAAAATCTAGCTCAATGTCTTTTTCATCAAGGAAGCTTTTGTTTTAATGAAGAAAGTCTTTATATTTGTTGATTCTTAGTTTGTAAATCTGGTTATTCTTTATTTTATTTTTTGCTAGATCTCCGTGCCTTCCACAGCTACCAATACTCCTTTTCTCTGTCAAGAAAGGCTCTGTTTAAAGGGGCAATTCAGAACAAATAGGTGCGACAAGTATTCAGGTCACTGAAGTTTGGATCCTGGAGAAAGGACAGAAATGAAGATTAGAACTGAAACTGTAGCATAGTATGAGTCCAAGCATTCACCAAGATATCCAAGTCCTTCCTATTATACACCTAGGGAAGTCTTCAGAGCATTGCGTTTCTAGACTCCAGTCTTCTTGAGTCATTCCCTGGTTTCCTGCCACCCTTCCACTCTCAAGACAGACACAAGGTTCTCCCTGGCTTTCTTCCCCACCCACCAATTATCCAGATCTTCAGAAAGATGTAGGAGACTAAGGACAAGAGGTCAATGTTTCATATTTTTAGTGTCTCTGGACCCAAAGAAGGTGGCTGGGTCAACTCGGTTCAAACGCTACAACCAAAACTAGAAATCTCAATAAAAAACATTTGTGTCTGGAGTCTTGACACAAAACTTACTAAGCACATTGGCTAGGAAAGTGAACACACTTCTCAGCTTTTCCCAAAAAACTCAGCAACTTGACTTCCCTTTCGTCCTTGTTCCACCTCTTGCTTCTCCTTTAAGATCCACCCTACTGGCTGGGCACGCTGGCTCACACGTGTAATCCCAGCACTTTGGGAGGCTGAGGTGGGCAGATCACTTGAGCTCAGAAGTTTGAGAACAGCCTGGGCAACATGGTAAAATCCAGTTTCTACTAAAAATACAAAAATCAGCTGGGCGTGATGGCATACACCTGTAATCCCAGGTGCTCAGGAGGCTGAGGCAGGAGAATCATTTGAACCCGGGAGGCAGAGGTCCAAGTAAGCCGAGATCATGCCACTGCACTCCAGCCTGGGCCAAGAGCGAGACCCTGTCTCAAAAAAAGAAAAGAAAATCTCCCTACAACTTTCATTCTATGTTCCAAAGCACTGAGCTGATAGAAAAATGAAGAAATAGGCCGGGTATGGGGGCTTATGCCTGTAATCCTCGCACTTTGGGAGCCTGAAGTGGGCAGATTGCTTGAGGTCAGGAGTTCAAGACCAGCCTGGCCAACATGGGGGAAACCCTGTCCCTATTAAAAGTACAAAAATTAGCCAGGTGTTGTGGTGAGTGCCTGTAATTCCAGCTACTCAGGAGGCTGAGGCAAGAGAATTGCATGAACCCGGGATGGGGAGGTTGCAGTGAGCTGAGATCCACCACTGCACTTGGGCAAAAGAGCAAGACTCCCTCTCAAAAAAAGAAAAAGGAAAAATAAGAAGTAAACTTTCAAAATGGAGTAACCAAAATCTTATGATGGAGACCAAAAAAATTTCCAATTACCTTGTAGGTTCCCTAAGGGTCAGCACTGTATTATAATTTCTCCCTTCCTTTTTTTCAAGGAAAGTTTTATTGAGACATAATTCACATACCATATGATTTATCTATTTAAAGTGTATAATTTTCTAGTTTGAGTTGGTGTTTGGGGAAAAAAAAGAAAAAAAGAAGTGTACAATTCAGTGGTTTCTAGTATATTCACTGAATTGTACAGCCATCATCACAATCAATATTAGAATATTTCCACACTCCAAAGAGAGAACCTATAACTATTAGCAGTCATTCCCTCTTCCTCACAACACCCCTAGTTCTGGGCAACCACTAATTTACTGTCCCTATAGCTTTACCTATATCCTGAACTTATGCCCTGAATATAGCATATACCTATACCTTTACCTATAACCTGAATACCCATACCCCAAATACAGGGTATACCTATACACTGAATACTTCATATAAACGAAATCATACAATATGTAGTCTTTTATGACTGGCTACTTTCAGTTGGAATAATATTTTCAAGGTTCATCCATCTTGTAGCATGTATCAATATTTCATTTCTTTTTTATTGCCAAGTAATATTTCATCATATGGATGTCCCATATTTTATTTATTCATTATGAGTTGATAGACATTTGGTTTTTCTGCTATTATGAAGAATGCTGCCATGAACATTCATATACAAATTTTTATACAGACACATGTTTTTATTTCTCTTAGGTATATACCTAGAAGTGGAACTACTGGGTCATATGGTAACTCTAGGTTTAACACTTTGAGGAAATACTGAACTGTTTTCCAAGGTGGCTGCATCATTTTATACTCCCACCAGCAATGTATGAGGATTCCAATTTTTCCACATCTTCACCAACACTTATTATTACCTTGTTTTTATTATTGTTGTAGCCATTCTAGTGGTATCTCATAGTGGTTTTGATTTGTATTTTCTTGATAGCTAATAATGTTAGGAATATGTAGGAAACATTTTCCTGTGCTCACTGGCCATTTGCATCTTCTTTGAAGAAAATTCTATTTGGATCCTTTGTCCATTTTTAATTGGGCTATCTGTCTTTATTTTTTTGAGTTAGAGTTCTTTATATATTCAAGGTACAAGTATTTTATCAAATAATCAAATATATAAATTGCAAATATTTTCTCCCACTCTGTGAGTTGTCTTTTCACTTCCTCAATGGTGTGCTTTGAAGCAAAAGTTTTTAATTTTGATGAAGTCCACTTGATCTAGTTTTTAAATTGTGCCTTTAACTAAGAAATCATTGCATTATCCAAGGTCACAAAGATCTACACCTATGTTTCCTTCTAAGAGTTTTATAGTTTTAATTAACTCCTGGATTTAGGTCTTTGACTCATTTTGAGTTAATTTTTGTATGTAGTGTGAAATAGAAATCCAACTTAATTCTTTTGCATATGGCTATGCAGTTGCCCCAGCACTACTTGAAAAGACTATTTTGTTTTGTTTTGTTTTGAGACAGAGTCTCACTCTGTCGCCAGGCTGGAATGCAGTGGTGTAATCTTGGCTCACTGCAACCTCCACCTCTTGAGTTCAAGCGATTCTCCTGCCTCAGCCTCCTGGGTAGCTGGAACTACAGGTGCACGCCCATCACGCCCAGCTAATTTTTGTATTTTTAGTAGAGATGGGGTTTCGCCATGTTGGCCAAGATGGTCTTGATCTCTTGACTTTGTGATCTTCCCACCTTGGCCTCCCAAAGTGCTGGGATTATAGGCGTGAGCCACCGCACCCAGCCAAAAAGACTATTTTTCCCCATTGAATCGTCTTGATACTTACGTCAAAAAGCAATCAACTGAAAATGTGAGCATTTATTCTTGGACTCTTAACTCTATTCCATTGGATAAGTATATGTCTATCCTTATGCCAGTACCATGCTGTCTTGATTACTATAGCTTTGTAATAAGTTTTAAAATAAGGAAATGTGAGTTCTCCAATCTTGCTCTTCTTTTTCAAGACTGTTTTGGGTATTTTGGGACCCTTGTGTTTCTATATAAATCCTGGGATCTGTTTGTCAATTTCTGCAAAGAAGCCAGTTGGGATTTAACAGTGATTGTGTTTAATCTTTTGATCAACTTGAAAAATATTGCCACGAACATGGAATGTTTCTACATTTATGTAAGTCTTCTCTAACTTCTTCTAACAGTGTTCTGTAATTTTTAGAGTATAAGTTTTGTGCTTTTTTGTTAACTCCATCCCTAAGAATTTTATTATTTTTGATGGTATTGTAAATGGGATTTTTTTTCTTAAATTCATTTTTAGGTCATTTGTTGCAAGTATTATGACTTTCCTTTAAATACTATAGTGATAAGCATAATTATTTAGAGTACCTACTAAGTGGAAATGCTAGACTGATGGTAAATAAAGAGTATAAGACTTAGTTCCTAAAATGAAGAAACTTACAATCTAGTTAAGAAAAAACAATGCTTTACACATTTCTCCTTTACAACTTTTTGAAGTGATTTCAAATACTTCATAATATTTGACTTTGACAACACCATTCATCCATTTACTCAAAAGTATGTATGAGCCTGGGCACAGTGGCTCACGCCTGTAATTCCAGCACTTTGGAAGGCGAAGGCAGAAGAATAGCTTGAGGCCAGGAGTTTAAGACCAGCCTGGGCAACATGATGAGACCTCCCTCAACTCTATAAAGTATAAAAAATTAGCCCAGCATGGTTGTGTACCCCTATAGTCCCAGTTACGTGGGAGGCTGAGGCGAGAGGATCATTTATGCCCAGGAGTTTGAGGTTACAGTGAGCTATGATCATGCAACTTCACTCTAGCCTGCAAGACAGACCATGATCCTGTGTCTAAAAAAATATAAAATAAAGTATTTATTGAGTGACTACTATGTGAAAGCACCATACTAGATGCTGGGAATTAAATGGAGAAGAAAACAAATATAATCCCTGCCTTCATCTTACCATCTAGTTAGGAAGACATATTAATCAAAGTATAAATTTTAATAAGTACTATAAAAGAAATGCACATTAGGTCGGGCATGGTGGCTACACCTGTAATCCCAGCACTTTGGGAAGCCAAGGTGGGCAGATCACAAGGTCAAGAGATCAAGACCATCCTGGCCAACATGGTGAAACCCCGTCTCTACTAAAAGTACAAAAATTAGCTGGGCATGGTGGTGCACACCTGTAGTCTCAGCTACTCGGGAGGCTGAGGCAGGAGAATTGCTTGAACCCAGGAGGCGGAGGTTGCAGTGAGCCAAGATAGCACCACTGCACTCTAGCCTGGCAACAAAGCAAGACTCCGTCTCAAAAAAAAAAAAAAAAGAAAAGAAAAGAAATGCACATTAAATAGTTAGTGGGGCATGAATGTTGTAACCATATTACAGAAAAGAAGGCTGAGGTAAACAAGAGTTTTAGTGTTCTAGAGGCAAAGAGCAAAGGATACTATGAGAAGGATCAGGCCCTCCAGCTTTAACACTGAGTTGTTTGATTAGATGTACAACATTTGGGTTTTATTTCCCTTCCTTCAAGAAAAGGGAGGCAGAAACATGATCACGAGGGATGCAAGCCCTCCTGTTCCAACCAGGGCAGCACAGTTTTGGGTATTCTCACCACTCTCACTCTGTCAAACAGCGGTTCTGTGGAGGACACAATGCAGTCCGCATGCTCTGTCTGCTGCCCCACTGCCCTAAGTGTGGGCTGGGTTTAAACCGTTTTTCAGCACTGGCAGAACTAAGCCAAATGGGCCTTTTAATATGATCTCACTTTCTCCCAGGTTCCAGCCTCCTCAGTACTAGTCAGCCTGCCCTGACTTTTTACAGTGTCACAGAAAATTAGAAAAGGACAAAGTTATAGAGAGCTGACAACTACTTTATGAAAGGATATAGAAAGAAAACTTTGATTTTATTTCTTCTACATTGTAGACATACTGGAAGGAAGGGCAGCATATTTTATTTAAATAGGGAAGTGGTATCCTGGTATTGGTCCAGCATCTTCCCCTCATTCCATCTTGACAAGCAGTGACATGGCCAAGCCACAAACTGCAATAGCAGAGCCTATTGCAGAACTTAGACCTCCTGACTCCTATTACAGTGCTTTTGCCACCGCATTTCAAGAGTCTTAAGTCCTTGATCAATACATAGAACAAACAGGGCACCATCTTTAGGACTAGGAGATACAAAGTTGAATAAATAAAGTTCCAATGCTCACTATCTGATTCTCGAGAGGCCACCCTCTGTGCAGCCCCCACCCCAAAGAGTGGATTAGATTCTGTTCCTTTGTGCTTTCATAAAACCCTGTGCATTATTTCTATCACTACATTTAAAAATTATAATTATCTGTTGATAGGTTGATTTCTTCTGCTAATTCAGTGAGTACCTTGTAGGCAAGGGTCTTGTTCTTTGCCATCCCAGAACCTAGCACAGCACCTGGTACATTGTAGAGGCTCAATAAACCTTCACTGAATTAGAAAATGAGGAGCTGGTCCAATCCTCCTCGCCCCACTTCATTCTGCTGGCACAAACCCATGTAATATGTGACGATATACCTCCCAGGTGAAAACTGGAAAGCTGATATGTCCGCACTGTGACTAGTGGAATCACCAGTAGTGTGGGTGAAACAGCAACTCTATGAAACTCACAGAGCAATTCTACTCCCTTTTCCTACACAGCCCTGCCAAAGAGGAGGTTTGGATTCAAGAAAACAACAGTTGATTTCATGTTGTACATATTTAACGAAATGGGATATCTAAGACTGAGCAATCTAGAAAACTCCCTTTTTAGTTCATTCATGAGTAGCCAATCTTGGCTTTGGACAGGGTTGTCTTTTTCCAAGGCCAGGTTTGTTTCTGTCTCCCCATATGCCTCATTTCAGCTTTGCCAACAAATTAAGAGAAGCAGTTAGGAGAATGAGATGCATATTTAAAGCTAAGTTGCTGCAGAGCCAGCTCAGAGAGAGAAGAGTCTTATTAAAACTCATCTATATTCTTTTTCATAAAATATCACCATAAATGGACCTGTTAGGCAGAGTCCCAGGAGTCTCTGTAGTCGGCTGAGCTCCAACTACCCACAAGGGGACAGGAAGATGGTAGTGGATGGCTTCCTTCCCACCCTCCACTGTCCACCATGTGACCCCGAGCCCCAGCTCTAGGAGGTGTTTTGGGGAGACACAATTCCAATATCTGTTCCATTTTGGATGCAGAATCAAACTATGTTACCAGATAAGCAGAAATGGCATAGAAATCAGATAAGGATTTTATAGTGGTTTGTAGACAATTTCTTAAGGCCTCTGGGGACAAAAGCGTAGTTCTACATATGTTAGCACACACTGACATATGCGGATACTGTGTGCTAGTCTATTGTGGTCTCTAGAGATCACTCAGGTTCACTTCCTCCCCTTCATGGGCCATCAGGATGCAGTCATTCAAGCCCAGAAAGATATTAGGGTCAGTTTGACAAAAGAGCAAGTGAGTGTCTGTGTGTGTGTGTGTGCGTGTGTGTGTGTGTGTGTTCATTTATTTTGTACGTGAGAGGAGGCTAAAGACAGATTCAGATTGTGAGTTCATTGCAAAGCCAAGTTAAAATTATTTTTCTTAGCTATTTCTTGGATAGTTTTCTACTCCCTCACTCCAAGAGTGCAGATAAGTAAAAGTTGGCCCAAAGGTCCTACTAGCTATTTACACACAAGCATCCTCAAAAATAAAGTGAAGTGCATTCATCTGGTTCAAATTACTAGGGGCTATGTCTATATTACACCAAATAAGTGAAGAGTTTAGAACCGGATTCATTCAATTAGTAAACTCAGATTATCTAAGCCCCAAAGTAGATGATTTGAGTCTGAATTGCCCACTTTGGCTATCTACACAGATTCAGTACCCTCTCTTTGAAAAAGCTAAGATAGATAACAACAAATATCTGTATACAAAATAGAAAACACATACATACTTTATAAATCTAAATAACTTGGAAGCATCAGAATATCGATGAAATTTCCAGTCAAAATATTAAAATGACTACAGTTCTCAAAAAAATGCCTGAAATAGCTTCACAATTACTTCCATGCCCCATAAGGCTATTGTCATTATATAAATAAATTTATATACCAGTCTATTTAAATGTACACACATGTATACACATTATATAAGCCACTAATATATATAAACCTACATGTTTATATGCTGAGATATATGGGGATTCATAGGCACATTTGTGTTATTTATTTTATTAAATCATTTATTAGATTTCTATTAAACATGTCTATTTTGGTTTATTATCTGGTAAGAATCTGGCCCCACACAGCCCTACCCACCCTCTTTCCATAGTTCTGGCTGCCAGGAGGGCTTGTGCCCTAAAGCCCGGCTTTGTTGTTGTTGTTGTTGTTTTTAGCTATTTTTTTTAAACTGTGGGAGAGGTCAGCCATGGCTTAAATGAACTCATAAATACAACCCCATGTTCTGGAATGTCCTAGGTGTACCAGCCTACCCATATATACCTGTCACCTATGGAGGGTCCACTGTCCTCCCTAAATAATCTTTATGTCCTTCTGTATGTAAACTGGGATAGAGCTTCAACAGAACTGTCACCTCCCCTGGAAAGGGGAAAGAGGTGGTATGGGAAAATTATGGAATCCTGTTTCCACCTAGGTTTAAATATAACTTGGAGTCTGAATAAACAGGTAACACTCTGCCCCTATGCTTACATGATCTAAAATAACTACACAGTGAGCTGAGCAATGCAGACTCAAACTGAGCCTCATGACCCTGTTTGGGTGTCTTCACTAATCACCCAAATCTTACATCATTTGTGTGATCCAAACACAGCTGCCATCTCTTCAGTAGTTCTCATCCCCAGCTGCACATCAGAATCACCCAAGAAGCTTTTAAAAAATATGGATGCCTGGGTCCCATGGCACACCAGTTGACTCTGTACTTCTAGAAGTGGGACCCAGGCATCTCTATGGTTTAAAAGTTCCCCAGGTGATTCAGATCCACAGTGAAGATTGAGAGCCACTGATTTACACTGACTTAATTCAGTGTAAGTTAGAGAAGTATCCCAGCAACTGGGGACTGGTAGACAATTGGAGTGATTCTGGCCAAAAATTAAGCCAACAAACAAAAATCAAAGTGAGCTTCCTTTTGCAGAAGATTTTTACTATGTTGATATCTGCTCACACTAGGTACAGCCAAAGAAATTGGGCTGGGAATGTGAAGACGATTGTCACATTTGACAACCCATTCCCAGAATAGTTACAAGGAAAATTGGGGCATACATGCACACATACACACCACACACACACACACACACACACACCATGTGACTGCTAGCAACTTAAAACAAAAAAATTTTAATTGAATTTCGGGGCTGGGGAAGAGCTGAACCTATAATTATTTCTTAGCAAACTTGCTGAACACAGGGTTTCCCTCCTCTGGGACGAGATGAGACGGGTAGCACAATCAACCCTCTTTAATTAAAAAATAAAATGTTTTAGGATAATCATATTCTTCCAAGTTACATTGTTTGTTTAAAAGAAAGGACAGATGATGAGAAAATGTCAGTTTTCAAGTGCCCCATGCTAGGCTGCCTCAAATGGACTCATTTCTCATTCAACCCTGTAGATTCAACATTAGATCCTTAGGGAGGCACTTGAGCCCTTGCATTATTCCTAATACAAAGCCAACTTTTTAAAAACTCTATCTCTACTCCCACTTTTCTTAAATGCAACAGGCAGGTTCCAGCCAACTGCTTCCAGTAAGGAGGAAGCAAAAGTCAGGGCACCGAGAAATATAGACTCCCAGTTCAACAGCTCTTTGACCTAATTTTGTGGGATTCTCTAGTAGAGACGTGGAATGTTCGTGTTCCCCATTAGAAAGCTCTTCCCCAGTTTCTTAGTAGACACTTGGGATGTGAGTAGACAGAGATGGGAAAACACTCACCTAGATCTTAGGAAAATGGAGGGAGGGGAAGGTGGCACAAGCTCTGATGAATTGAAAATGTCTCCCTTCAGGCAGGAAAACTAGACTAAGACAGAAGCAGGGGAGAAGTTTCACCTGGGTTCTACCTCTCAATGGGATCTCTGTGGGTTGGTGGCTCTGAGGGGACAGTCAATGATCAACCACCAAGATAAATATGAGAAATCCAATTCAGGAGGTTTCTTTTCAATTTTGCCATTCTCATTTTCTTTGATTCCTATTTCCTCTTCTACTGCTTCTGGGTGCAGCCTCTCTAAAGCGAAAATTTCTGAATCCTAATGAAGATATCTTTATTCAAGGGAAAAACTAACATATTGGAAAATGTAAATGGAAACCTGCCCCGCCTCCACCAAGCTTTTCCTACACTACTTTTAGGAAAAGAAAGAATAAAGATACAAAGCAGCCTAAAACCTATTATTATAGTTTACTTTATACCAAAAACGATCTCTGATAGAATCTACATATTAGGTTGTGTCTGTACCCCTCCAGAGTAGGTATTGTGGCTACTTGTAGGTAGCTTCCTTCCCCTCTTAAGATACGTTACAGCCTTTCCCTAGGTAGTATAAATCTGTGTTCTCATAGCCACTTGGGGAAACATCTACACTTCAAACTACATTTAGACAAACACGCATGCACATAACCACACGCACACCCCTCTCTATATACATATCGCACACCTGTGGTGCATTCACTGGTCTCAGATGCACTTACACCAGCTACCTGGGATTCCTCTAAGTTCCTACTTACGAATTTAGAAAAGCAAAAAATAATGTAGGCAAGCATTTGCTCCCAACAAGAGTGTAGACATGAATAAGTAAAGGTAGTGGGAGTGGGAAACTCATTTTCTGAGATTTTATAAGACGAAATAGGGTAAGGACACACACACACACACACACATATCCCACGTGTGCCAGAAACACTCACCTGCTGTGGCTGAATGCAAAACTGAAGAGGCCTGGAAATCTACCAGTGGGGAGGGGTCTCACAGTCAACAGCCCAGAGAGCTTCGCCCTACCCAGATCTACACCTGCCCAGGGAGAATTTTGGTAATTTTAATAAAACCAAATTAAATCCTAAAGTAAGCACAGTTGGTGATTCAGGAGGGATAGCCCCAGACCATTATAGGGTGGCTATAAAATAAAACATTATAGATGGATAAGAATAGGAGCAAAGCAAATAAAATCATTTTAATGGAGGAGAGAGGGAACATGGCAGAGAAGAGGGAAAAGTGCCAAGTGTGAAGAGGGAGTGGCTTACAGGATTCTCCAGGATAGGAGAAGCTCCATGACTACCTTTTCTTTTTGTGGCTTTTGAGATGGGCGCCTGCAGAAGACAGAAAAGGTTGGCACAAATCCTGGGATTTGTGAATTTGTAAAGAAAACAGAGCATGTGTCAGCAAATGCTACATAAAACAGAGAGGCAAAGAGATCTGTGGTATTAGAAAAAGTGGAGGGGTGTGGAAGGCAGCAAGCCATTGACATCCCTGCTGTCCAGAAATGTATGTTTTAATTAGAGGGACAAGTTTGGATGCAAGACTCTCGATGGATGTTGGCACTTTATGTAAGTGTGTTTTACTTAGTTTTTCATGACGTCCTGTGAAATTAATAGTGTATTACTCAATTTAGATGAGGAAACTGAAGCTCAAGAGGTTAAGCAACTTGCCCAAGGTCAGAAAGCTAGAACGTTGAAGTTCTAGGATTTGAACCAGGTCTGGCTTGCTCAAAGCCTAAGCGTGTTCTTTCTAATGCCATGAAAGAGACCAGACGTAGTCCTGACATTTCTCAAGTAGATAGAGATCTGGAAGGAGGGTCAGTGTGTCAGCTTGTCCAACTTAGTGCTCCTTGTGCAAAATCCCTGCCCTACTCTCTGGAGCCCCTTCCCTCACCCGAGAACTATCGTGGGCAGGGCCTCTTTGGCTGAGGTTGGCTTCTTTCTCCTGCCCCCCACCCCTTCACAAGAAGAAGACATCAAAGATTGCGCAGGGTCATAAAGAGAGGGAGGGTGTTAGAAGGGAGGAGTCACCCTAGGCTCATAAACCGGGTGGGGGGAGTGGGGAGGTGGGGACCCACCCATTTGTCAGACAACACTGCATCTCACTTTCCCCAAAAACTGACATCTCAGCTCTTACTCCAGGGCAGGGTGCTTAAGCAAAGCACGGGTGGTGGAGTGAGAGGCGGCACAACTGGGCGATTGGAGCACCGGGTCATTCTGAGAGAAATGGCGCCTCCTCCCCACCCGCACCCTGGGAGGCTGACACTCGGGTGAATTCACTTGGTTCTTGTTTCAGTTATGCTGCTCTGTGGCCTTGAGGATTTTCTTCCTGTCCTCTCAGTGGCTGACACATAGTAAGCAACCAATAAAGTGGCTGTGGGAAACCAGCAAAAGTTTCTAAGCAGAAAAGTGAAAGAGAGAGAGAGAGAGAGAGAGAGAGAGAGAGAGAGAGAGAGAGGTGACGATTGGTAAGCCTTACTCTACTCCCTCTAACACAGAATTAGTGGGATAACAGCAAAAGAGATTTAGATTAGGTCTAAGATAAAGTTAGTAATAGGTGGATCAAATATTACATGAGCTCTTGTTCCCCTGACATCTTTAAGAACTGGCATCCCATTAAAAAAAAAAAAGAAGAATGAGATTATGTCCTTTGCAGCAACATGGATGGAGCTGGAGGCCATTATCCTAAGTGAACTAACACAGGGGAAGAAAACCAAATACCACATGTTCTCACATAAAAGTGGGAGCTAAATGCTGAGCACACATGGACATAAAGATGGGAACAACAGACACTGGGGATCCTAAAGAGGGAGGGAAGGAGGGTTGAAAAACTACCTATTGGGCAAGGCTCGGTGGCTCACACCTGTAATCCCAGCACTTTGGGAGGCGGGCAGAGCACTTGAGGTCAGGAGTTTGAGACCAGCCTGGCCAACATGGTGAAACTCTGCCTCTACTAAAAATATACAAATTAGCCAGGTGTGGTAGGGGTGCCTGTAATCCCAGCTACTCGGGAGCCTGAGGCAGGAGAATTGCTTGAACTCAGGAGGCAGAGGTTGCAGTGAGCTGAGATCACTGCACCACTGCACTCCAGCCTGGGGGAAAAGAGTGAGACTCCACCTCAAAAACAAACAAGAAAAACTACCTATTGGGCACTGTCCTTACTACCTGGGTATTGGGATCATTCCTACCCACAACCTCAGCATCACACAGTTCACTCATGCAACAAACTTTCACGTGTACCCCTTGAATCTAAAATAAAAGTGGAAATTTAAAAAGAATAATAAATAAATCAAAGAACAGGGCATCCAACCACATGTTAACCGTATGGCCTAGAGATGAGACCCTGGACAGATTAGCCTCTGGGGATTCCTTCTAAATCAGACTGCTTAGAATGTTCAAAACTTCAGCAATAAAATATCTGCACGTAAATGATGGCATTTTTTCTCAGTCTTCTTAATAATTATCTGACTTTGTAATTAGATTTATTTTATATTTTATACCTAATATCTTTTCGGCCCCAGGCCAAGATCATCTTATCCTCAGCCTATGACTTAGGAACACTTCTGTGAATTAGAAACTCTGTATTCCCTGTCCTGAAAAGTTCTTCAGAAAGGGGCTCCCTAACTCCTTCTTCCATAGTTGGACAATAAAAAGACCTTCAGCCTCCTTGCAGCAGTCACTGCATTTTGATCAAATGCCAACGGTGTGTCACTTACTGGTGTTGTAACCTTGAGGAACTCACTAAACACTCTGTTCCTCAGTTTTCTCATCTGTGAAATGTGGGCAAGAATTCCAAGCACACAGGTTTATCATTGAATGATGATAAATGAAAACACTTTGGAACTGTAAAATGCTTTTTAAATGTTAGTTATTATTATTACTCCAACGTTTCAGTATTATGGATGGAGAGGGAAAAGGAGGCAGCTGGCAGGAATTCTGACACCAAACCTCTTTTGATTTACATAGCTTAATTTACACATCTGAGTTTTTTCTAAATCAAACAGTATTTTTGAAATTCTCAACAAACTGAAACACTAGTGTTTGCTAAGTGGGTAGCACCTGGGAGTTTAGAAGGCTTCGTTGAAGTGACTATTGTGTGTCATTCAAAGGATGAAGCACTGGGAGTCTCTCATAACATACTGCAGTTTAGGTCCTGCAGCTTTCGGCTCCTAGCTGACTTTAAAGAACTTTTAACCTCCAAACCCAGCAGAGAATGCTGGGACAGGAGCTAAATCTGTGATGGGAGAGGTGTGTAAATTCTGCTCCAGGGTGTGAAAATGAGGCCCACAGGGAAGACATCAAGCAAATAAGCACCCTCCTTCTCCAAAGTCCTATTTATAATATAAATAATTATTGTAGGATTGGCAGATATGAGCTAAGGATAGGGGGACAAGGAGCAGAGCTTCCCTGAGCCCCAAACACAGCAATTGCAATGCACTACATGCGTTTAGAGTCAGGCTGATGGCTGTCTTGCATCCTCAAGGAATAAACAATAATAACCCTAATCATCACCCCTCAATGTCAGAAAATAGTCATTAGTGCCCTGCTCCTTCTACACCTTCCCTAGGAGTAGAGCTCAGAGTTGGTTCCATTTTGTAGATAGAAAACTGACGCATCATGACTGATGTTAGCTGGGATAGATACCAAGTTCAGGAAAAAGTTCCGGGTGTTTCCAGTTGCTATTTTATCCACCAGCACAGGTTTACCCCCATAAAGATCTCTATCCAGCCGCAGTGGATGCCTATCTGGATTTTGGCAGTGACTGCAGTGGGAGGGAGGTGGAGTAGCATGGGCACTGCCATGAGCGGGCACAGGGCAGAATGGGGCAACCCGGCGTCCCTCAGGGGGATGACGCTTAGTGGGCTGGACTAGGGCACCTCTCACGTTTGGAAGCTTCGAGACTGCATTCTCTGTGATTTAGTCTCTCCATAATTTCCTTGCAACTAGTGACAAAGAATTTCTAAGGACCAAGTATTTCCTCTTGCTTTGATTGAGTCTTGTGAAATCTAAAAGAACAGAGGAAAGAAGGACCTTTAGGACAGAAGACTTTTTCCTTTCTCCTCCAAATTAAGGAGAGGGTGGGGGGGCACACCTTATTCTAAGCAAGTCTGTTTACCAGCTGCCAGCCCAGACACCCTCCAACAAGATGCCATGGAGAATGATGTTGTGACTCATGGCTTGGCAAGTACCACGATTATGCCCCAGGCTCCCAGATACCACACTGGCTCCTCCAGGTCGCTCTGGCTGGATCTCCTCCTCCTCCGTTTTCCCAGAGGCATTCTTCATTTTGCCCTCTCCTCCCTAGCCCCTCCCACCCTCAAAACATTCTAGGTAGTAGGTACGGGGGAGGGAAGAGGTAAGCAGGGTTAGAATTGGGATTTGGGTTAGGGTTAATTTCAGGATAAGAATTAAGGATAGGGTTAGGGATAGATCTACTTTAGGATTTGGTTTAGTCAGTGGACTTTTAGCTGGTAGAAACAGTAGAATTCTACTAACTTACAAGTATTCAAGTCCTAGGGTTAGCCTCCAAGATGTCTTCATGACAGGTCCACTCTTCTTGGGCTCAGATTAGAAGAGTTAGAATCTAAGTTAGAAAATAGGAAATGTCAACACTTAAAGATGTAATCAAGAATCACCTCTAGGAATCTAAGCAGAGGCTTTCTGGAATCAATGACATTTCTAAGGGTTGTTGATACTATAGAACCATTATATCTATCCCCCAGGCATTGTGCAGTATTTTGTGACTTTACCTTGACCTCAGTCATAGAACTTTCTAGTATACTCAAGAGTCTTTCTTGGATTTCTTTCCCTAGTCTTTTCCTTGTCTTACTGAATGAATTGTTCCTTTATCCCATCAGCATTGAGAAATGACTGGGGGAGTAACTGAAGAACCAAGGCCCTGAGATTTGGGTACCTTGGGCGCCACCTTGGCGGAGAGGTACTCAGCAAAGCATGCTGGGGCTTCCCAGACTGAGACATCTGTCAGCGCGGCTCGAGAGGTTCTCCCTCAGGCAAAGGACAAGATGTATAGCAGTTCTGAGCTCAATTTCTGAGGCCAGGAAGAAAATAAAACTAGGAAAACTGCAAGGGCAACAGGGAGGTATGGAGCAGGAGACTTCCCAGGAAGTCATGGGAGGCATCCAGGAGAAGTTGGAAGATAAACCAGAGTGGTACTATGGGGTTGAATTCCTAGAAACCCATACTTAGAGATCATTCACACACACACACACACACACACACACACACACACACACACACACATCAGCACCTCCTTACATGAGGAGCTCAACCCAGTAAGGTGAACTAGTGGGCAGCCCACCCACTACTGTGCGACCAAAATCTCTTCCATTTGAAATGGGGCCTCCATGTCTCTTCCATCTTTCCTCACTCTCCTTCCCCACGTCTGGCTCCTTTAGTGCTTGGAGACCCTTCTGTGGAGGGACTACAAGGGTTCAAAGCTGGCATAAGCCCAACCTCAGCTGCCCTCCCCATGAGCGGCAGCCAAATGGTGATGAGCTGCTCTCCCCAAGGCTCAGAGGTGAGCGTTTTTTTTTCCTTCAAACATGTCACATCTGGCACATCTGCTTTCTTAGCAATGATGCATCCCAAAGGGTATAATCAACAATTGGGGCGGGGCTCGGATGCAGGTCTGTACTGACAGAAGCCTGAGCCAGAGACGCCGAGAGCAACACTTAAGAGCACCAACTACCCCCACTCCCCATCCACCGCAGGGACTGAAAATGAGCTCCATCCCTATGCTTCTTTCTGTCTTAGAGCAGGTGCCCTCCTCACAGCCCACACATATATTAGGGCACAGAAAACAATGCAATGGTGCATTTGCTTTGGGCAATTCTATAATCCTTTCTTTCGTCCAACCTTAAACTCTCCTACTGGAATTAGAAGGGAACTGGGAAAAACCAACTGCTCTTTCCTCCCCACAAGCTCTGAAGCAGTAGTCAGAAAGGCCCTGCCGTGCCTTCTCCAGTCTTTGTATCCACTCCCCTCCTAGCTGCTCTCATCTCTCCGTTGCTCTTGCCAGGCCCAATCCCTTGCAATAGGCAGGAGCCTTCCCTCTGTGGACCTGGTGTTTCAAAGGCGCTAGCTAAATGCCTTGCAATAGCTGTTTGACAAAACACCACCACCGAGCATTCTGACCCCTCTGCCCACTGGGACATTCTGCTTCCCCGGTTTCCACTTTCCTGTGACTCCATCATTCAGACATTCTGCCTCAGCCAGGAAAAATGGCTTCCTTCTGTGCAAATTTCCCTCTTTCTACCTTAAAGCTCACTCTCCTCTCTCATCAAAGACACCTTCCGTTCCTTTCTCTTTGGCCCTAAGCCTTCTCTTCCAAACACTCCCTGACGAGCCTCATGAAGGAAGTCTTCTGTTGACAAGCCACCTCACTGCCTTCAGTAGTCCCTCTCGATCCTCCATCCCTGCCCAGATCTCTGCCCTTGTCTTCATGTCTGCATTTGTTGTGTATCACATTGTTCCCATCACACCGGGAGTCTCCTGGGGCTAGGGACTCGGTCTCCCCCTCCAGTGCTCTGTATACTCCAATGTTTCCTGATTCAGTAAAGGAAGGTAACTGAGAGAGAGACATAGGAGCTGATACTTGCTTTCCTTCTATAAAAAGACATAACAAATGTACACACATGAACAAACACACACACACACACACACACACACACACACACACACATCATCCCAAAGATGACTGAGCTTGTCAGAAATAAATCATGTTTGGCTTTCAAATGCAACAGTAATTACACGGTATCTTAACTATCTGTGCAAACTGTCAGAGAAAATATATTGGCAATTCAGTGAAAGAGGAGGGGGAGGCTGCAGCATCCATCGAACACCACCCTCACCTCCTCTGAAGTCATCCGGAGAGAGGACAGCGCAGAAGGGCAAAGGCGTGCCAGGGCCAGTCCCAACACTTTCGGAGTCTAATGGTTTTTCAGGTGAGATGTGTTGTCACAAGCTCCCAGGGAGGAGGGGACATTCAAGCTGACTTGTATGCATCACCAGTCTTGAAAGATGTTGCAAGGAGCAGCAGGAGGGATTTAGGCTAAATTTTCTGAGGACATCCTGACCAAGTAGATTTTGGAGACAGGGGCCTCAGAGAGATTGAGTCCTCTCCTTTGAGAGTTTCAGTCTAACCTTCTGTCCCCAGATGGAACTAGATCTAGACTATTCCAGAAAGTGAGGAGAATGATGTTTTAAAGATCCTTTTTTTTTTCTTGAAACAGAGTCTCGCTCTGTTGCCCAGGCTAGAGTACAGTGGAGCAATCTCAGCTCACTGCCACCTCCACTTCCCAGGTTCAAGTGATTCTCCTGCCTCAGCCTCCTGAATAGCTGGGATTATAGGCATGCACCACCATGCCTGGCTAATATTTTTGTATTTTGTATTTTGTATTTTTAGTAGGGATGGTTGAGACCAGGCTGGTCTCAAACTCCTGACCTCAGGCAATCTGCCCACCTTGGCCTTCCAAAGTGCTGGCATTACAGGTGTGAGCCACTGCTCCTGGCACTTGGCTAATTTGTTTGTATTTTCAGTAGAGACAGGGTTTCACTATGTTGGCCAGGCTGGTCTTGAACTCCTGACCTCAGGTGGTCCTCCTGCCTGGGCCTCCCAAAGTGTTGGGATTACAGGTGTGAGCCACCACGCCCAGCCTAAAGGCCACATTTTAAATGTATAATATATTAATCTATTGAAATAAGACCCTGCCTCTGAGATTTGGGTTACTATGTTTCTTCTTAGTTCTAATTATAATTCAGGGTGCTCCTCCCCTGATTCCTACTCCCTCTAACATTTTCCCCAATCCCAGACTTTCACTTGCCTCAGCGAAGCACTTTTCCTAGAAGCACTGCTCACCCCTTTCCAGGCCACTTTCCATTCGCATCTTTCAGCTAAGGTTTTAAAGAAATCAGAGTGATGAGTTTCAGGACCCCAAAAGTATGTGGAACAGAGGGACAGCCCAAGGAAGGAGATGTGAAAGATGGGGAGCCAGGGTAAGGAGGGGATGAAGAACAGGTAGAGGACAGGAACCAGGGTCTAAGGTTTAGGATCTCAACCCTGAAGGAGGGTACAGGAAGAGCAGAAGCAGCAGAAATTTCTCATGGCTCCTTTAGCCCATCCCTTGGCTCAGGGCTGATTTCACAGGCTTGGTTACTCACAGCACCAAGTCAAAGACATGTGTTGTCTAAAGCTGAGAAAAGAATCCTGTATTTATCAAGAAATTGTTTGCAGACATTTCTAATGTATGCCTGTGTAGGTGTACACTAGTTACCTTGTGGGCAAGGGGAGAAGGAAAGGTGCCATGGCAAAAGGTTGCCACAGATGGCAGCTGGGGCAGAGTCTCAGTCACTAGAGATGTTAGAAAACCAGATGCAACTCATCTGTCCAGTTCGGTTCTGGATAATTCATCATCATTATTATTATTATTGAGACAAGATCCCACTCTGTTGCCCAGTCTTCAGTACAGTGGTGTGATCACAGCTCACGGTAACCTCCAACTCCTGGACACAAGCGGTCCTTCTGCCTCAGCCTCCCATGCAGCTGGGACCACAGGGGTGTACCATCATGCCTGGCTAATTTTTAATTTTTTTTTTTTTTGTAGCGATGAGGTCTTGCTATGTAGCCCAACTAGTCTCAAACTCCTAGCCTCAAGCAGTTCTCCTGCCTTAGCCTCCCAAAGTGCTGAGATTATAAGCAGGAGCTACCATGCTTGGCCTGATAATTCATTCTTGTATCATCCCAGAATTTCCTGACCTAACTAATGAAACAACACCAACAAAGAAAACCAAAAAAAAAAAAAACCAAAACAAAACCCCAAAATACACTGTATTCCTAATATAAACCAAGTATTCCTAAATCACACACGGTAACCCCCATTTCCCTAGTTAGCATCTGGATGAATCTTGTTTGGTTCAACACCCCAATTGTCTCTCTTGACCCACAAATCCCTCTGTCAAAGGAATGAAATTCTATTTTTCTCACAAGTCCTATTTTAATGTATGCTCTACCATACAGTATCTTATTCCCCTAGAGTTGATGTTCAGGAGGCTTATAACTATCCTATAATAACAGCCACCCTATCTAGGGGCTAAAAGTAGTATGTACGACAGTCACACGAGCAACAGAGATTCAAAACAGATATCCCTTGGCCCCTAATGGCTGGCAAAGCCGTCCCACTTTCCCAGAGGGGTTAACACATGCTGTGGGATGGGGAACTAGAGAAGTGAGAGGCGACTCTTTTCCAGTTTGTGGAAGATAGAGCTCTAAGGCCATTCCCAAAGTGTATAGATTCCTCAAGATCCAGCATTCCCAAACTTCAAACGCTGCTAGACTGAGATTTCCTGACCTGTCCCCACAGAGCCATGAAATTCAGTTATAAGGCAAACAAGGCCGTGTTTGTCCCATAAAACTACCATGTGCGAGCTAATTAAATGACATCATAAAACAGGGAGATAAACGCAGGTGGCAGGGAGCCCGCCTAGGGATGGAGATGGGGTCAGATGGGTGGCAGAAATAGACATGCCAGGAGAAAAGTTGGGAGTGAGCATCCTCGGCCTCAAGATTACTTAGGAGCGTCACCAGCAACAAGTGAGGAGTGAGAGGAAGGAAGGTCTGAAGATGGAGAAAAGCTCCACCAGGCCCAAAGGAAGCAAGGGGACCCTCACAAATGTGGTCCTCCCCACAGCCCCCACAGCCACTCCCCATAGGAGTGAATCCCGGTGCATCCCCTCATAAAGATTCTTACATATAACAGTTAAACTGCTGTGCATTGATATCCATAGTCCTATGTAGAGAAACACACACAGAGTCTCCTATACACAAACATTCTAAACAGGGTAGTCCTCCTCCAGCTCATCTCATAACTGAGTTAGATGTCTTCTACTCAAACCCAGGAATTTGTAAACCATGACCTTAGGGATTTCCTGTAGCCCTTTCAAAAACTTCTGGTTTTGTGATCTCTGCACACACTGAGAGCATTTTAAAGTGATACATGGTTACTGCTTCATCAAAACAGGGGCACATTGTGAATGTCACCAAGATGATGGACACATGGAGAAAATAAAATCATGTTCTTATCTGGCCACGCGACCCAGAGCTCTGCTGCTTGCAGTGGAATGGATGAAGGCTACAACAGGTGAAGTCGCTTGTCCCAGACGATTACTCCAGCAAGTGAGGGACAGGAACTCACAGAATTCCTGGAATAAATTTTAGATTTATGTGTAGATCTTCACAGGAAAACTGGCGGTGAGTCTCAGGAACTGCTTCCACCCTCACCTTCTCCCATCCCTGGCCCATCCACCCGAACATCTCTTCTCCCTCCTCCACCCAGGCTCACATCCCATCCAGAGAAGGTCAACTAACAGTTCCATTTCTCATCCCCATTCCCCTTCCCAAAGATGTTAGTGTTAGAAGGAAAATTTGGGACTGGGGAAAAGGCCCAGATCCATAAGACAAATTCAGGCAAACTGCCATTTGTTCATTGGTTCATTCATTCACACATTAATTCAGCAAACAGTTATTAAGGGCCTTCTATGTACCAAGCACAGTCTAGGAACTGAAGATATGAAAATGAATGACCCTAGCCCTGGTCTTGAGGAATGTACATCTCCTTAGGGCAAGGCTATTTTCCCCAGCAATCCCAAAAGAATCCTGATCTCCTGTACCACTAGCTGCAACTTTCACCATTCCCCAGTGAGTTATTTTTTCCGCTGAGTCGCAGAAAACTGGAGCCCTTAATCACTAGCAACAGAGGAGGCAATCTCCCTGGACACCTAGGTTCCTTACCTGGCTCCACCCTGACTCCTTGGGCAGTTCTGGACAAGTCATGGACTCAGTTTCTCTACCTGGGAAGCGGGGGAGGCTCCCACCAACTGGTTCTCAACTTCAAGAGCAGCTTGGTGATTAATAGGTTAATGTCCGTGGGAGGCTTTGAGCTCTTGGGATGAAAGACACTCTAAAGCCCTGACTCTATTGGAAACTCTGCGCAGCCAACAAGATACCCTGAAACCAGAAAGGGGGCCTTTGATCATATATTAAGCGTTGTCTTTGGAAGAATGAACTAGAGGGAATGAGTTAAAACAGCAGCAGGAATTAAGGTAACCTGAAAAAAGGACTCTCTGGCTCCTGGGTGGAGTCTGTTCTCTGGAGTTGTTTACAGATCTTTCTCCTGCCTATGGAGACGGGGCTCTGGATCATCACAGAAGCTCCTTTTGGAAATCTTACAATCAACTCCATGTTAGGTACCTTCCCACAAATATTTTATCCTTAAGCGGTTTTCCCCCACCACCAGCATGAATCAAGCCACTTCCCCATGGCACAAGATGGCAGTAAACATTAAAAAGGACAGTCCATTCAAATATTTAACACAATTTTTAAACAATTATTTAATAAAATTAAATGTACTTAAATTTTTGTTATATAATTTATCTAAAATCTATCAAGTACTCATTATCAAGACAAAGTGCAAATATTAAGATTAAAACTGGGTTTATGGAGTCAGGCTGAAGTTCAAATACTGGCTCTGCCATTTACCAGTTAAATAACTTCTAGCAGATTGCTGAATTACATATTTTATAATCTAAACATACAAAGCATTTAATTAGGTTATCTATGTAAAGTGCATAACAAAATGCCTACTACATACTTAGATCTCAGTAAATGTTACCTATTATATCCATCATTCATTCACCCCTTGTTCAGAAAGTATCTGTACCATTCCTTCCCTCCACCAATCATGATATGTATGTGGACACGTGTTTCTTATTTCTAATAGACATTTACGTGGCCTCTATTTAATCGTCTAAAAAATAGGAGTAATAATAATTCAAACATCATATGATACTGTAAAAATTAAATTGAAAAACTCTGATACTACCAAGAGTTGGCAAAAATGGTAGAACAACAGAAACATTCAGATACTCTGGCCAGAGTGAGAACTGGCACAACTACTTTGGGAAACAATTTGGTCTTACCGAGTAAACATGAATGTTCACATACCCCATAATCTGTAAATCCCACTGATGGATATATACCCTACAAAATGTGGGCACATATGCACTAAGATATGGATTTAAGAATGTTCAGAGCAGTGCTGTTTTCAATTTATAAAAACTGGAAAGGATGCAGATATCTATCACCAGTAGAAAGGATAAGTTATGATGTGTTCATACAATAAAGTACGTACAGCAATGAAAATGAACAAATCGCAACTACATGAAACAACATAGATGACGTCACAAAATGTGGAGTAAGAAATGCAAGGCATAAAAGGATATACAGTTTGAGTTCATTCGTATAAAATTCAAAGATAGCCAAACTGCATTGTTTGAGGTAATAAAACCATGATGAAAACCCAGAGAATTACTATCACAAAATATAGAATATTGGGAAGAGTGTGATCAGAAAGAGACATACAGGGGGCTTCCAAGGTGCTAACCAAAAAAATATTTTTAATCTGAGTGGTGATTACATGGTTGTTTCTATTTGCCACATTATTCATTAAAATGCACATATATTCTTTATGTACTCTTGTGAATATGTGCCATATTTTATAATCTAAACATACAAAGCATTTAATTAGGTTATCTATGTAAAGTGCATAACAAAATGCCTACTACATACTAAGATCTCAGTAGATGTTACCTATTATATCCATCATTCATTCACCACTCGTTCAGAAAGTATCTGTACCATTGCTTCCCTCCACCAATCACGGTATGTATGTGGACATGTGTTTCTTATTTGTAATAGACATTTACTGATGCCCCACAATGTGCTACACAGTGTGCTAGAAGGAGATGAACTGGACAGCGTTCCCATCAAAGGAGCTCATTACAGTGACCTGAATGTACCAAGACAGCTCCTGCTTCTCAGACACAAGGAGCCATCCAAACCATCCACATCTCTTTCCATATACCTGGGTTAAATGTTAACTTCTCAAAAATGACAAAATCTTAAACCAAGATTTCCATCCAGAAGGAAGCTCCCACCCCAACCCCTGCTCCATTTTTACCAACTACATGGCTGCCCCAGATCATAAGTCTATTCACCCAGCTGCACACACACCCCAGGCAGCACAAATCACACCTGCCACACCCTCAACCATGATAGAGAAAAAAGGACTGTGATGAAAAATCCCCCCAGTGTCTGCACTAGCCCCCTGCTCATCCCTCTCCACCCCAATCCCACCATCCCAGCTTAAGGGCACGAAATACATTATGACCCTGGGCCTTCGTTTATATGTAACAAACAGAGGTCAATTTATTTCTAAATCACTTTTTTTATGGCTCTATTGAACTATTTGCCACATTATTTATACGTTAATGGGCCAGGCCCCTCTGGGAAGCTCCCCATCTAATAAATAACGTGCCAAATCATTAAGCAAGGTGATAAAATCAAAGCCATTTAAAAATACATCAACCTGCGTTCCCTTCCAGTGAAATAAGCTCCAGGGGACCAGGGAAGGGAAAGGGGAAAAAGAAAACTACTTTCTATTACTGAGTTTGGTCAGGTGTAGGGTTTTTTTTTTTTTTTTTTTTTTTTTTTTTACTAGGCTTGAGATAAAAATCAGAGCTGGGAGATGTAGATAACCTGGCTGCTTACCCACATCCCCAGCAGCTAGGGGAGAGGAAGTGAATTGGTATTACAGTAAGGATGGTTCCATGTCAGCTTCAGGCAAGAGGAAACAGGGCATCAGATTCTACTTCCCTCCCGCCACTTAGGAGTATTTAGGGCAGACACAGAAGCCCAACTGGGCAAATAAAGTTATGTCCTCTGGCTGGGCATTCGGGAGTTCAAAAGAAAATCCACTAGAGGCCTTCACCTTCCTACCTATATACCATCACTATAATTCTCTCTTATGAATTTCAGTATTTATAATTAATCTGAGTCACAGAGAACATTAATAATGATGATTACTCCAGCTTCCCTCCATTCCCCACCCCTCACCCCAAAGGGCTTACCACACCTTTTCACCGTCAATCCACTCAGAAAACCCATGCATAGCTAGCACAGCAGTGGTGAGAGTACGTGGGCTGGAAGACCTGCTTTTGAGGCCCCTATGGAATATAACCCTCCAGTGATTCTGAGAGAAGGGAATGGGAGCCCATCAGTCCATCCCTATCCTGAAGCTCCCTGTGGGTAAATGCCAGCCTTAGATGCTAGAAGGAATGACCCAGATAGATCATATCATGGTTGATGGGAAAGTGAAAACCCACTCCTCAGGACTCTAAGCAGCAATACAAATGAAGAAGTACAAACTGAGTGTCTAAGCAGAGAGGGCACCCAGAGCAAATAAATTATCTGTTGGATAGGGAAGAGTTAAATAAATATGTAAGTTGAGCCAGGTGTGGAGGCTCACGCCTTTAATCCCAGTACTTTGGGATCACTTGAATCTAGGAATTCAAGACCAGCCTAGACAACATAGGGAGACCTTGTCTCTACAAAAAGTTTTTTGTTTTTTTTTTTAAGATGGAGTCTCGTTCTGCAGCCCAGGCTGGAGTGCAGTGGTGCAATCTCAGCTCACCCCAATCTCTGCTTCCTGGATTCAAGCGATTCTCCTGTCAGCCTCCTGAGTAGGTGGGATTACAGGCACGTGCCACCACAGCCGGCTAATTTTTGTATTTTTAGTAGAGATGAGGTTTCATCATGTTGGTCAGGCTGGTCTCACACTCTTGACCTTGTGATCCGCCTGCCTCAGCCTCCCAAAGTGCTGGGATTATAGGTGTGAGGCACCGCGCCGGGCCCAGAAAGTTATAAAATTAGCTGGATGTGGTGGTGCATGCCTGTTTTCTCAGCTCCTCAGGAGGCTGAGGTGAGAGGATCGCTTGATCCTCAAGTCAAGGCTGCAGGAGATCGTACCACTGCACTCCAGCCTGGGCAACAGAGCCAGACCCTGTCTCAAAACCAAAAACAATGTAAATCTTAAGCAAATAAACCAAACGTTTAATTCAATCATAATAGGAGCCTTGAAAGGTAATTTACAGATTCAAAGAAACTAAAAGATTTAATCAAGACCGCATGCATGTAAGTGGAGGGCCAGGGTTTGTCTCTAGGTCTTTTTGTTGATAAAAAGCTGTATTATTTTATTAAATCATCATGTCAAGGAGCAGAGATGAGCTTTGAGTTGAGTTATAAAGAAAGAGACACATATGGATAAACTAAGAGAGGAGGGGAAGTATGGTTTGCCAAATAAAATACAGGACACCCATGCCCAAATATTTCATAGAACATATACTAAAACTTACTTCTTCATATGAAATTCAAATTTAACTACCATACTGTATTCTTATTTCCTAAATCTGTAGCTCTTAAAGCAAGCAACTCTTAAGCCTTAAAACAAAACAGATGGCCTGGGTAAAAGCTCAAAAGAACAGGAAAACAAGGCTTGTGGGGAGGATGAAATGTGTATTTACCTGGTTGGTGCAGATAGTTCCAGAGTAGGAAGTTGAAACAGGAAGATGGGCCGGGTGTGGTGGCTCACTCCTGTAATCCAGCACTTTGGGAGGCTGAGATGGGCAGATCACTTGAGGTCATGAGTTCAAGACCAGCCTGGCCAACATGGTGAAACCCAGTCTCTACTAAAAGTACAAAAATTAGCTGGGCGTGGGGACAAATGCCTGTAAATCCACTTACTTGGGAGGCTGAGGCAGGAGAATCACTTGAACCCGGGAGGCAGAGGTTGCAGTGAGCCAAGATCGCACCACTGCACTCCAGCCTGGGCAACAGAGCCAGACTCTGTCTCAAAAAAAAAGAAAAAAAAGTTGGAAGATGAAGTTGGCCATACTCAGGCTAGAGAGGTCTTCCAGAATGGACAGTTTAGACTCGATGGGCAATAGAAATGCTTTGATTGTAAGTTGTAAATTTGAGGAAGAGAACAATCACGGTTTCATATGATCACAGAATTTAGAATTACTTTAGTTATAACAACACCATGCCTCTTATTAGCATAGTACTTTATAGTTTGCAAAGCACTTTAACATACATTATTTAATTGGAGCCTCAGGTACCCTGCATGGTAGGCAAAATGGACACTTTCTGCCTCGGCCGACTCTGCTTCCACTCAGCCTATGAACTGGTCTCCATTCTTCCCTTGACTACCGATACCCTCAAATGCACTACCTGTCCCTACTCCCAACTCTACCGCTGTCCTGAAACTGTTGTCACAAGGTCACCAGCGACATATCCGAGGCTTCTTTTCATTCTTCATTCCACTCTCCCTCTCTTTAGCATTTAACGTTGCTGACACCCTACTCTATCTGTGCTGCTGTTCATCTCTTGTTCTCCTACTTCCTGGATCACTTTTTCTCAGTCTCTTTTACTCTTCTCTTGTTCTATTCTCCTTCCCTTAAAGAGGCCATACCCAAATTTCCACTGGTTTTCTCCTTGGATGCTTTCATCCATTCTGTTTTCAAGCCCTGAATATGTGCTAATGATTCCCAAATCTACATCTCTTTCTAGATTAGAAATTTAAATTGCCTCCTAAACATTTCTATGTATGATTTCCATTCCAATTCATTCTCCTACTACCAACAGATCTAGCCGTCTTATCCACTTGATGAACACCATTACTTACTGGATAAAGTCCAATTCTTCAGCCAGATTTGTCAGTAGTCACACAGTTATGGCAAAATCTTGTCTAGACCAGGAGGTTGGCAAACTTTCTCTGTAAAGGATCAGACAGTAAGGGTTTTAGGCTTTGCAAGCAGCATTCAGTCTCTGCTGCATATTTATCTTTGTTGTTGCTGTTATTGTTTAATACAACCCTTTTTTAAATGTTACAACTATTCTTAGCTTGAGGCTTGTATAAAAACAAGGTTGAGCTTTAGTTTGCCAACCCCTGGTCTGGCTAGCATCTAGACTCCTGATTCCCAATCTTGTTCTCTTTCCCTTGCTTGAAGAAGTTAAAAATTTATATTTACAGAGTATTTACAGCTTTATAACATTTTTTCTTATATATTATTTTACTTGTTCTTGCTTCTTTGAATCCCATAGGACTTTATCTGTGCCTCTCTCATAGTATATATTCTAGTTCGTAACCTATTACTCTACTGGGCTATTCTTTTTTTTTCTTTTTGCCTTTATACTGTTAGCATCTTTACTAATCTGCTAGAACTACTGTGACAAAGTATCACAAATTAAGTGGCTTAAATGACAGAACTTTACTCTCTCTCCATTCTGGAGGCTGGAAGTCCAAAATCACGGTATCAGCAGGGTTGATTCCTTCCGAGGGCTGTGAGGGAAAACCCATCCCATGCCTCTCCCCTAGCTTCCAGTGCTCTGCTGGCAGACTTTGCATTCCTCGCTTGTAGATGCATTACCTGGGCCCTCGCCTTCATCTTCACATGCCATTCTCCCTGTCTTAAAAAAAATTACATCTCATTCATTTTTGTATATTCCATAGCAACTAGCCCAATGTGTTATTCATAATAGATACTTTAAAATTAAAAACCTAGTTGCTTTGTTTTGTTTTTAACTGCAATGGGAGAAATGAGGATGGGTCTGAAGATTAAACACTCACTCAGGTGGCTGCTGCTAGCCGGGCAGGTAATGACGCTGCTCTGGACTGTAACGGTAGCCATGGGACAAGAGGAAACGGGAAGGAGGAGAGAAGCCCCACGACACCAAGCTCTGTGCTTCCCCCACTGGGAGTTCCTTCTCTCCAAGAGATAACTGCCTAAAGTTTTTCCAAGAGAAAACCCAAGCTGTCTAGGAGCTATAATTGCCCCCAGGGGTCTTAACAGCTTCACTTGAGTACCAGAGCCCTAGACCTGATTGAAATGGAATCGGAGAATCTTAACGTAAGAATGGACCTTAGAGATTCAGCTTCCCATCAGAATGGCTATGGTCAACTCCAAGTTTTATGGGCTAACGTGGGAGGGCTGTGACACAGCTCTTGCCAAGTCTGTTTTTTTAAAAAAATGAAAATTATTTATTTCAGACTTTTTAATGTAGCCTTTTCAAAAATGTTCCAAAAATGTGTGTCTGCCTTCAGAATTGTCTTAGAAATGACGTCTCATAGGTACATCTTGCTAGGGAATAAAGGAGAAATCACTCTTGATTAGGAAAAGACATTGAATGAGAGTTGACTCTATTATTCCTGCAGCTCACCTGAGACCTGGGGTTTAAGATAAAGTCATTTCATTTTAATATCAGGGCCTCAAAAATACTCGTTAATCAATGTATTAATCTACTCTTTTCATGGAGCTTTGCCCTCATATGTCTTTCTACCTTCTCGTATTATCTCTGCATTTAGAAGCAGCAAAGTATTCTAGACATTTGAGCTTGGGAATTCCAGAGGCACAGTTAATCAATAGTCTACAGCAGAAGCCTTGAAACATGGACACTTTCACCCTAAATACCCAGGGCTAATTCAATTAGCGGCCTCAATGGAATAAAAGTAGAGGAGACTCCTTCAGTGGCCATCAACCAGTAGACACGATCAGAACCTGCAGTATGAGCTGGGCTCATACCCAGTGAGTCTAGAGTTGCTCTCCCTTTGCTTAGGATCAGTTCTTTGCACAAGGATCACAAAGACACTCAAAACAATTGGGCCAGTTGGAACTCCTTTTTTTCTCCCAGAAAGAAACTGACCATAGGTTTCAGTTTCTTCAAATGTCATATCAAGTTAGGAAATAACTCTGATAGCTCACGACGCTGGGAGTCAGAAAATGGTATAGAGAGGTAGGAAACACGCTACAGAGCCTCACTGTCCAAGATGTGCTCGTGGACGACAGCATTGGCATCGTTTGGGGGCTTACTAAACATGCAGAATTTCAGACCTCACCATAGAGTCACTGAATCACAATGTGCACTTTAACAAGGCTTCAGCTGATTTGCATGCATATTAACGTTTCAATGCACTAATGAAGAGGATAAGGGTTTACTACTTAACAGCCGTGTGACCTTGAGCAAGTTATTTGACTTCTTCATAGCTCAGTTTCCTGATCTATAAAGTGGGAATGATAATAGTATCTCCTCATCCAAATGTTGTAAGACCTTAGTTAATACATGAAAGGCTTAGAACAATGCCTGGCACTGGTAGGCATTCAGTGACTACTAGCCATTATTACTATTATCCTTGATGCACTCCTCTATGGTGAAAAGACAGACCTCAAAGTGATAAGTGGGAGAAGTAGGGAAATACGTGTTTGTATGTGTGGTGGTGTGGAGAGAAGGGCACTGATAACAGCAGGAATTACTTCTTTTTTTTTTTTTTTTTTTTTGAGGCGGAGTCTCACTCTGTCACCAGTTGGAGTGCAGTGGTGCGACCTCAGCTCACTGCAACCTCCGCCTCCTGGGTTCAAGTGATTCTCCTGCCTCAGCCTCCTGAGCAGCTGGAACTACAGGTGCTCCACCATGCCCAGCTAATTTTTTATATTTTTAATGGAGATGGGGTTTCACCATGTTGGGCAGGATGGTCTTGATCTCTTGACCTCATGATCCACCTGCCTCAGCCTCCCAAAGTGCTGGGATTACAGGTGTGAGCCACCACACCTGGCCTACTTCTTTAATTAATAATGAAAAGTTTGGGGTACCCAGAACTCCAGGACAAGTGATTGGTCATTCATATCATAGATTTATTAACATATACCATTGGCAGGCCCTCTGTTGGTACTAGAGATATAGTGGCAAACAAGACAGACAAGCCCACAGCCCAGAAGGTAGAGAAGATCTGTAGTGTCCATTAACACTAAAGGAAGTCAGGCCTATCAGCATTATATTGTTGTGCTACATTTAGACAAACTGATCATGGGGCCTTGGAAATTTGGTTTGGCTCTCTCCGCAGAGTTTATTAACCTGATCGTTGCTCCAATTCTCTTTCCTTCCACGTCTCATAGGCAGCAACTAGGGCAGCTCTGCAGCTCTGCAGCTCTGGATCAGCTGTGGAGCTGAATGTGGTATGACTAAGAGCTGGCTTAGAAGCTGAACCCTTAGCTTCACTTTGAGATGGGAAGATCCAGTAGGCCAGTTGTTCACACAGTCCTAGTTTTTGGGAATTGGTCTTCCTAAAACGCAGATCTTATCTTGTTACTCCTCTGTTTAGAAACTTCTAATGGGGCTGGGCACAGTGGCTCACACCTGTAATCCCAGCACTTTGGAGGCCGAGGCAGACGGATGATGAGGTCAGGAGATCGAGACCATCCTGGTCAACATGATGAGACCCCTATCTCTACTAAAAAAATATAAAAATTAGCTGGGCGTGGTAGCATGCACCTGTAATCCCAGCTACTCGAGAGGCTAAGGGAGGAGAATCGCTTGAACCAGGGAATTGGAGGTTGCAGTAACCTGAGATCGCGCCACTGCACTCCAGCCTGGTGACAGGGGAGACTCCATCTCAAAAAAAAAAAAAACTTATAATGGTATACAAGGCTATTTACACTCTAGCCCCAAACTATTTGCCAGTCTCATTACAAATTACCACCCCTCCCTAGCATGCACTCCACATCCAAACTACAAGAGTGGTTAAAAACTGGAGGTCTATTCAGAACTGGGTTTCAAACCTAAGCTCTGTTGCTGACTGTATATGTGAAACTGGGCAAGTTACCCAACCTAAGTCTCTGTTTTTGCGTATGTTAAATAGTAACAACGAAACAATAATAAAAATAGCTTATTCATATCAGGTACTGTTCTAAGCACTTTGCATCCACTGATCACTTAATTTTCACTACAGAGCTACTACATAACATTGTGAAGATTAAGCAAATCAACATATGTGAGGGCCTAGAACAGTATATGATATGAATATGAGCTGTTTTTATTCTTTTTAAAAATTATTATTAACAAAAACAAACAGGCTTTGTCATGCCTCCTTTAGTAATATAGTTCCTTCTCCCTGGAAATGCTAACTCCCTTCTCTGTGCTGCAAACTCCTAGTGTTCCTCCAAAAGATCCAGCTTTTCAGGCTTCTGTACCCAGAATAAGTCACCTCTTCTGTGCACGTACTCATAGCACTCTAAATACTCTATACCACACTTATTCTAGTGCTTACAAACACTCTCCACCACTAGACTGTGAACATCTCAGCAGTAAAGGATCCTATCTGATTTACTCTATATCACCAGGGCTGACTCTAACATAGGGAACACAGCAGGTACTGCATGAATGTTTGTTGAGTGAATAAATGGAGGTTTGACTGAATGCTTAGATGCTTTCAGGAAAGGGCCGAGAACGGGGGTTCCAGAGAGAAGCAGGGCTGGGGAGTGAGACAGTCCTGGTACCTTCTGCCCTGCATCCCCCACCTCCTCGGCAGCAAAGCCAGCCGCCAGCACAAGCTCCCACCTTTACTAGGTCTGACTGCACCTCTCCGCCAAGAACACTCCCCAGTCCCCCGTCTTGCTGTAGACACTCCACTTGCCTCTGCCTCTGGCAGTGACAGAAATGAAGAGGATTACATCATTTGTTACAACAAAATGGTTATTATAGTAATAAGCATAATTAGCATTAGACAATTACAATAATAACACATTTCCTTGCTGCAAAGGTACTTTTTTAACAAACAGGTTTATTTAATGCCCCCAACATTCCCCCGTTAAGAAAAAAACAACTCTTTTCACAAAGAGCAGAGGCCTCTTTCATTCTGAGATGCTATCTTAATGAAGGAACATTATTGACAAACCCCATAAACTGTGAGCAGATTCCCTTGGAGTAAAATCTCTCTTGCTCTCCCTCTGGTTTCTCTGGGGAAAAGAAAACCTGTGTCTCTCTTTTGAGGGAGTAGCAGAACTGGTTGAAGGATAGAAAAGATGGGACCAGGGAGAGGCAAAAAGAAAAATTTTCTCAGGCTGCTAGAACTTAATATCCTGTTATTGACTCTCTCATCCTTTCTTCCTGGGTTGGACAGACCAGGAAGGGAAAACAAGGTATTCATTCATAGCGGTGAATGGGTGTCTTAGGTATTTTTCCAAGCTGTATGGGAGCAAGAAGTGCTTACAGTGAGATGGCACAAAGGTCTAGGAGGAGATCGAAAGTGGATAATAAAGAGGGCACAGTCTTACGTCACATAGACATACCTGTACTGGATGCATACACGTCCTCATACTCAATCTTTTTAGTTATCTCCTGCTTTTTCCAAAAAATAATTAGGAAGAGATGACAGTGATGACATTTAATGGAGGATTACAAATTAGATAGGTGATGATATCAGTATACACTTGAGCATTTCATGAACTTGGTGGTATATACATAAGGGCAGGTATGCCTTCCAAGCATATTTATAGACTTAGGCACACACCATATACATACATAGGAATATACCCTGCACACAGTAGGCTCTCAATAAACACGTACCGAATTCAGGAAACAATCCCACCCCTAAATACAAAGAAACATAAAAATAAGTAGTTCAAATAGATACAATTTAAGATACAGACATAGAAATACATATAAACATTCACACATAAATATGAATGTGAATATAATATTAATACATGCCTCAAATACATAAACTAGACCACTGTCCATATGCACATGTAGTGTACACACATTTTACACACATACATAAAATCAAACCTCACTTTTTTTTACAATAGGCACAGCATAGGTAGACATAAAAGCACTTTGCAAACCCATATATATATATAAAACATGGTCACATTTCCACATATATGTGCAAGTGCACACTTACATAAAAACACATTCATACACATAGGTGCATATAGACCCAACACACACACACACACGCACACATATAATATAAATCAAACCAGAACAGCTATAAAGATAAGCATCTCTGCTCATAGTTTTTATCTTCTCTTAGTGACAGTACCCACAGGCATGGACTTAATCTAGAGCCCTAGTCCTTCACACCTAATGCAAGAAGAGGCAAGAGGTTTGGGCCACCCACTAGAGAATCTGTCTGTCTCCAAGGCCATCCACATATCCACATGTCTTGTCCAAGCAGCCTGAAGCCTTGACCTCACCACAGATCACTGGGAGTGAAATACACACTGACCCACCTTCCCACGTGCTCCAGGTCAAGCTCCTTTACCTTTATTGACTCCCAGACCTGGGTCATTCCATCATTATTCCCAGATGAACTTTCTTTGACTGCCTTTGAATTATCAACCAAGTAGTTTGCCCCATAAACCAGGGATACCCACCTCTCCACACCCACTCCTGTGAGCAGAGAGTATCCTCTTTCCTCTTTTGACACCAATGCTCCTCTTCCAAGGAGACTTCTCATGTCTTTCCCTTAAGACATTCAGCTGCATATGAACATGTTTTCTTTCCACAAATATCTTTCCTTTCTTGTAAGATGCATTTACTCCATATCTTTTTAGTCACAGATTGGTTTAATGTTTTATTGTATTATTTGTATATCCTCTATTAGTATGTCAAGATATCCACTTAAGATTTTGCTTCTAGTCCTCAGGAGATTGGACCTACCTGTGGATGCCTTTGTACAGAACTAGAAGAGGACTGAAGGATAATTTAATTCAGCCTCCTCATTTTCCAGGTAAAGGAATGGAGGTCCATAGAGGAGAAGTGATTTGTCCAGAGTCACAAAACTGAGTGGCAAAGAGGGATGCAAGTTCAGGTTCCTGTCTCTTAATTCACTATTCCTGCTACTATATCAGCATTTCTCAAATTGAATTTAATGGAACACTAATGTCCCGAGAAGGAATATGAGGTTTTTCTTTAAAAGGGGCTTCCGTGGTCTAATAATTTGGAAAATATTGCAAATTATGTCTCCCTCTTGAGATTTGAAATGAATATTAATATGTTAAAGGTTCTTAGAAGCCCTGCTGCTTACGATTTTAATTTTGCCTCATCCATTGTCTCCTAAAATGACCTGATGCAGGCCAGGCATGGTGGCTCATGCCTGTAATCCAGCACCATTCAGGCAGGCGGATCATGAGTTCAGGAGTTCAAGACCAGCCTGGCCAACATGATGAAGCCCAGTCTCTACTAAAAATACAAAAATGAGCCAGGCATGGTAGTGGGCACCTGTAATCCCAGCTACTTGGGAGGCTAAAGTAGGAGAATCACTTGAACCCAGGAAGTGGAGGTTGCAGTGAGCCGAGACCACGCCACTGCACCAGCCTGGGTGACAGAGCGAGACTGTCTCATCAAAAAAAAAAAAAAATGACCTGATGCAATGCTTTTTCAAGAAACCCCTATTAACATCATGTGAAACCTCAGTGCTTTGAGGATTTCACAGTTTAGGAAACAAGACTCCTTTAAACACAACATGGGGTGGGGCTGAGTTGAGTTCCTTCTTTTTAAAAACAGTGAGAAGGAATAAGCTGAGCACAAACACACGAGCATGAGGCTGCCTCCTCCTCTGTGGAAGAAAATGGGAAGCAGGGTTTGATGAAATCCCAAGAGGTAAAAATGATCCACCAAAGGTTTAATGAAAGGAGATGGTGTGGGTTCAGAACTAAGTTCTTCCAATGGTGGGAAGGGAGAAAACAGGTATTGTTATTATTACAAGATGTCAGGAAAAGGGCACTTCAAAACTTTTACTTAAAAGATGGAAGCATTGGGCTGGGCATGGTGCCTCACACCTGTATTCCCAGCGCTTGAGGAGGCCAAGGTGGGCAATCACCTGAGGTCAGGAGTTTGAGACCAGCCTGGCCAACATGGCAAAACCCTATCTCTACTAAAAACACAAAAACTAACCAGGCATGGTGGCGCACACCTGTAGTCCTGCCTATTCGAGAGGCTGAGGCAGGAGAATCACTTGAACTCAGGAGGTGGAGGTTGCAGTGAGCCGAGATCATACCATTGCACTCCAGCCTGGTAGAAAGAGTGAGACTCTGCCTCAAAAAACATAAAGATGAAAGCATCAGCATTCTTCATAGCAAAAATCAGCAAGCCCCCATCCTAAGAGAGGAGAGCCTCACATATAGCAGGTGTTCAATAAATATTTGTCAAATGAATGGATCAGTGAAGCAAGCTGATTTGCCTCAAGCAGTGGAGAGAGCCCAAGCCAAGTGAATTGGAAGTCATTGCCAGTCTCCTGCACCTCCGGGAAGTATTAACGTTCTATGGGAAGAAAGAGTAGGAATATATGACCAGAGAGCCCTAACCTTTAGCTCTCTAATTTTCCACAGCGCCCGGGGGATTTTTCTGGTAAACTCCAGCAATGGATCTGAGTATAGCTGGTGGAGGGAATGAGTAAGGTTGAGTTGTTTGTTTGTTCATCAGGGCAGAGACATGCAAGAGTCAATAAACACACTGGAGCCTCTTTGACTGGAGCTTGGAGCAAGAGATCGGTTTGTTTGTTCTAGAGAACTTGAACCTGGGTCAAAATGGCTCTCAAGGCCTCCCTTCCCTGAGGTAGAGGGCTCCAGGTGGCAACTGAGGTCATGCATTGGGCAGCCAGGTGCTCCACCTCACAATGCATTCCACATAGGAAAGTCCCTCCACCAAGCTCATTTTTTTCTTTATAACCTGCAGTGGACACACCAATCTGCCATCTACTAGGTATCGGATGTCTTATTATTTAATACAGGCCACAAAATTGGTAATAGCATGAAGATAAGGCAATGGCATATCCAAGTAGGTTCATAGGGTTACAGAATCCCAGGATTGGAAATAACCATAAGAAGGAATTTCAAATAGGTACCCACTGCCTCTAAATGGAATCAGCATTCTCACTACCCCTAAGGCAGACAGTCTTCTTTTCTATCCCCAAATACAGAGGTCATTTGAACTTTCTCAGACTATCCCACATCTAGCTCTACTCGGGCAGCAGTATAAGCTCCCTTTGTGTGTTCTGGAGGGTCTTCCCCTTAAGAAGCTCCTCATCTAAGTAAAGTGACAGAACACAAATATATGTTTCTTGCAGAGCCAGGAAACATTCCAAGTAAGAAAGGGTTATTTTGGGAAGGCCTCCTACAAGAGGGAGTATGGAACTGGGTTGGAGAGGAAGAAAGGAGCAGAAGGTGCTGGGTGCGGTGGCTCACGGCTGTAATCCCAGCACTTTGGGCGGCCGAGGGGGGTGGATCACGAGGTCAGGAGTTCGAGACTAGCCTGGCCAATATAGTGACACTCCGTCTCTACTAAACATACAAAAAATGGTAGCTGGGCGTGGTGGCACATGCCTATAGTCCCAGCTACTTGGGAGGCTGAGGCAGAAGAATCACTTGAACCCAGGAGGCAGAGGTTGCAGTGAGCCAA
>PVKP010016798.1:0-47410 GCA_004027715.1 Plecturocebus donacophilus
CCCCCTATTTCCCCATTTTCCTCACTGCCTCCTCCACTAATCGTGTCTCTCCTCGGGCTCCCCTTCGCACCATCTATCAGTCTTAGACGATCAAATGCAGATTCCTATCTTTGCCTTAAGGCACCAGGATCCTGAGACCTCCCAGCGGTCTGCAGCCCTGTACATCCCCAGTCCGTGCCCCAGCCGTCCTGGGTCCCCTCACAAGCCCGGGTCTGCCACTTCACTCTGGGCTTCCCCCATCCTCCTGGTCCAAATTTCCTATGTCCCTGCCCTCATTCCCTTATGACTTCCTAGCTGCTGGTTCCAGAGACTTCTTGGCTTACAGTCTCCTGGCCCTCGGGGAGTTCCGACCCCTTCTTTCCAATCACCCACTTTACACCCCTGCCCTCAGCCCCGAAGACCCTCCCCGCGCCCGTCTCCCGGGCTCCCAGGGCCGGTGCTCTGTGGCCCCGGCCCCGGGCGTGGAGTTCCGCCGTCTCGGGTCCCAGGTGTCCGTCCCTAGCTCCGCGCCCGCTCAGCCGCGGCCGGCCCCCACCGCTACCACCACGCGCCGCGCTCGCTGTCCCGACCCCCCGGCTGGGGGCGCGGACCTCTCCCGGCCCCGCCACGCTCCGACGGCCGTCCGGCCCCGCGCAGGTACCTTGGCCTTGGTGACGAGGTGCGTGGCCCGCTTGACCACCGCGAAGTTGCCCTTGCCGATGGTGCGGTCGATCTCGTAGTATCCGATGCGGGCGGGCATGGGTCCGCGGGAGGCAGGGGCTGGGGGACGCGGCGGACCGGCAGCGGGGGACACGGCAGCTGGGGCGGTCTGGGGCCCCGACGCGGGCGGAGGCAGCAGGCGGCCCGCGGGCCCGGCTCCCCCCGTCCCGGCCCCGGCAGCCCCGCCAGCTCCGCTCGCCGCCGCCGCCGCCATCTTGTTGTGCAGTGAAACCTCCGGGGCCGCGGGGAGCCGGCTCGGGGGAGGGGGCAAGGGGGGGCGGGAAAGGGGGGGCCGCGGACGTCACTCGGGGAGGCGGGGCGCCCTCGCCGCCCGGCGCCCGCCGCCATGGCAACCGCGGGTCACGTGCCGACGCGCGTCACTGCCCGGAGCCATGGCAACCGTGACCTCACCGGCGGGCTCGACCTTCCCGCGTGGGCCCCGGTTCCTGAGGCGCTGGCTCCCGAGTGCCCCCCTCTGGAAGCTGGCGGTGGGAACCTCCGGTGGGCCCCCAACCTCGAAGCCTCCACCGCCTTTCCCGAGTCGGGGGCGCAGGATGCCCGACCCACAGCCAGCCCCCTACCGCCGCTGGAATCGCCAATGTGACCTCTACTGTGACCTCTGTCCCAGTTCAACGATCACCCAACCTCCCTTAACAAAAAAAGTGTTTCCTCATCTCCAAAAATACCAGCGTTGTCCCACTTTAGCCCTTGAGGCCACAAAGGCAGGAATAGCTACACTTTTTAAGCAGCTGTAACCAAGTTAGCAACAACGCAAGGGAATTCTTCAGTAAAATTCCTTCCTCATAAAATCCAGCTGACCCTGTACAATCAACCTAATTGTCACTGAATATAGGAGAATGGGGAAAGGATTTGCGTGTTCAAGGGCGGAGAAGCCAGTCCAAACAGGCATTCCAGTCATTGGGTGGGTGACAGCCAAAGAAGGTACGTCATTTTCCTTCCTACCACCCCCGTCTCTGAACAGTTCTGTAGGGATGTCTGTCAGAGTGCCTACATACTATTTCTGTTGCTTGTATAACCCTGATGCAGCAGTGGTGCACATTGTCCAATGAACCACGTCGTGTTTAAAGAATAGTTGATTAAGCAAAATAAATAAGTGAATAATAAAAATTCCATCCTTCCTAGTGACTCTCCAAAAACATTAAGGGTCATCAAGTTAATAACTCCAGCAATTTCATATTTTTCTGCCCTTCTCTATTACCTGGCATCCTTGATAGCTCCCAGGCTTCCTCCTCTTCTCTCCCCTTCCCTTTATTAAAGAGATTAATTTAGCTGCTTTAGGTGAGGGTAGCAGGTAGGAAATCAGACTGTCAACAATATATTCTTTGGCAGGATGGTTGGAAAGAAGGGAAGACTGTGAATATTCCAATGTTAAAATGTATTCCTCGGACTAGTCCTGATTCATCCATATCTATGTCTCTCTCAATGGTAGAACTGTATTGCAGGTCACTACATGCACGGTATTAAAAACTGACACCCGGGGCACGGTAAATGTGTGAGCAGGAGAACTCAGGTTTACTCTCTGACCAAAGAACATTTCCTGGTGCTTCGATTCCCTATCCAACCATGAGTAATGACTGGGACTTAAGATGGGACAGAGGGGTCATCCCACAATGGTCTTGGATCAATTCCCTGGTAGCTGTTCCAAATTGCCAACACAATTAACACTAATTGGCTCCCTTATTAGCAAAGAAGGATAAGAATGAAGTGGGCCTTGGCTTCTTGCACTGGTTAAGCCCTTACATCCATTGAGCTCATTCCATCCCAGATAAATGATGGGGTGTGACCTGCCTCTCCTATCACTTCATGGCCCTCACCTGCCTCTAGCAGGGACTATAACTTGGGTGCTGAGCTGCACAGCTCCAGGTTTTTTTGGTTTTTGCTCTGTTGCCCAGGCTGGAGTACAGTGGTGCAAACTAGGCTCACCACCACCTCCACCTCAGGGATTCAAGCAATTCTCCTGCCTCAGCCTCCAGAGTAGCTGGGACCACAGGGGCCAGCCACCCCGCCTAGCTAATTTTTGTATTTTTATAGAGACAGGGTTTCGCTATGTTGGCCAGGCTGGTTTTGAACTCCTGATGTCGTGATCTGCCTGCCTCAGCCTCCCAAAGTGCTGCGATTACAGGTGTGAGCCACCACGCCCGGCTTCAGCTGCAGTTTTAGCATCTCCCTGGGCATCTCAACAGAAACCATAGCTGGCTGGTAAACCAAAGAAAAAATATTTCACTGTGGAAGCTACAGGAGCGGCACTGAAGCCCTTTCTCACTGGTGACTGTATGCTCACAGAGTGTCCTCCACTAATGGAGATAATTCGAACATCAAATGTCACAAATTTTGCTGCTCTCTCAAGAGTTTCAAAAACAAAAACAACGCTGGGGAGGACCTAGAAAATGGGAGCATTGTTCTAATTTTCAAAGAAGCAGATGACTCTTGCCTCTCCAGAATGACCAGAACATATGCTGTGTGCTGTGTGTTATGTCACTTATGCTCCTTTCCTGTATAGATTGAGGTCACTAGATGGTGTTTCTGATCGACACTTCAGTAGACTTGCTGGAGATCTCCTTGAAGAGTAGACTTCTTTGGCACGAAGAATACAGAATATTAGAGAAGGAAGTCATCAAAGGAGATCATCAGGCAAAAAGGAAAATAGTTGCGATGTTTATGTTTAATAAGGATTTATTGAGTACCAAGAACTGAGTTCGGTTCTGAGAGAAACTCAGAGTAAATAACAATAACAATTTACCAGGCATTATGCTAAACACTACCTAAGTGAACTCACTTACTCCTCACAACAACCTAATAAGATGGTTTGTATTATATCCCTATTTTCCAGATAAGGAAAATGAGGCATGTAGGGATTGAGGGAATTAGCCAAAGCATAGAGCTAGAAAGTGATAGAACTGGGATTAAAACCTAGGATCTTCTCCATTGTATTATAATCCCTATTAAGGTAGGAACCAGTAGAAAAAGTGGTCTCTCCATTGTGTCCAGGGTGACTGGCATCAATTTAGACCAAAGGAAGAAGAGTATTTTGAGAGGTCTTGCAAACAGGACAGAGCAGACAGCAGAACCATATGAATAAAGACAAGACAGTAAGACTGAATGAAGTACCTGCAATAACTTCTCTTATAAATAGCACTAAGAAGAGAATCATGGCTTATTGTGTAAAAGTATTGCTGGCCCTTAAGAATACAGGCCTGGCCAGGCATAGTGGCTCATGCCTGTGATCCCAGTACTTTGGGAGGCCGAGGCAGGCAGGTACTGAGGTCAGGAGTTTAAGATTAGCCCGGCCAACATGTGAAACCCCATCTCTACTTAAAATATAAAAATTAGCTGGGCATGGTGGTTTGTTCCTGTAATCCCAGGAATTGCTTGAACCAGGACCCGTGAGGCGGAGATTGCAGTGAGCCGAGACTGTGCCACTGCACTCCAGCATGGGCTACAGAGCGAGACCTCATCTCAAAAAAAAAAAGAATGCAGGCCTGGCCAGGCACCATGGCTCACATCTGTAATCCCAGCACTTTGGGAAGATGAAGTGGGTGGATCACTTGAAGCCAGGAGTTTGAGACCAGCCTGGCCAACATAGCTAAACCCCATCTCTACTAAAAATATTTTAAAATTAGCCAGACTTGGTGGTACATGCCTGTAATCCCAGCTATTCAGGAGGCTGAGACACAAGAATTGCTTGAACCCAGGAGGCAAAGGTTGCAGTGAGCCAAGATAGCGCCACTGTACTCCAGCCAGGGCAGCACAGTGAAAATTCCTCTCAAAAAAAAAAAAAAAAAAAAAAACAAGGTCGGGCGCAGTGGCTCACGCCTGTAATCCCAGCACTTTGGGAGGCTGAGGCAGGTGGATCACCTGAGGTCAAGGGTTTGAAACCGTCCTGGCCAACATGGCGAAACCCCATCTTAATTTTTTAAAAACGGAAACAAAAACACAGGCCTGTAAGTGTTGTGTTCCTGTCCTGAAGCAGACTCAGAGGAGTAGCTTGGAGGTGGAATTCTCAGAACCCTGTACTGGAAGGCAAAGGCAGAGAGATATAGCCTTCACCCAGCTCATAGTCAGCCATCATGACCAACTCACTCTTTTGTGAAAAAGCAAAAGATAGATTCAAAGAGGAAAACGAGACATTTTCCTGTGTAATGACATTGTGTCTTGTTTCCAGAATTTGAAAAGGGCAGACTGAAGTATTCTTGCTGATAATAATAGGAACTTGGAAACTTTTAGAAGTGATACAGAACATCTGAGAACCTAAGGTCTGACCTGAGAGTGAGACAAACAGTAAGATGTCACACATAATTCTTCAATGATTTTTAAAAAACACTTAGTCTGCCTGCGGGGCACTTTACCAGCAACCTGAAAGAAAATTGCAGCCTCACGATGTTGCTCCATAGATTTTTAGAGCCATGAGGACTTGAAATAAGCCAGGCTTTGCACTTTATATTGGTCCAACTCATTACTACTCTGAAAAAAAAAAAAAAAAAAAAAAAAAAAAAAGCTTATTTTTTTTTTTTTTTTTTTTTTTGAGACAAGAGTCTTGCTCTGTCGCCCAGGCTGGAGTGCAATGAAACAATCTCGGCTTACTACAACCTCTGCCACCTGGAATCAAGCAATTCTCTTGCCTCAGCCTCCTGAGTAGCTGGGATTACAGGCATGTGGTATCACAACTGGCTATATTTTTGTATTTTTAGTAGAGACAGGGTTTCCCCATATTGGTCAGGCTGGTCTCGAACTCCTGACCTTGTGATCTGCCTGCCTCAGCCTCCCAAAGTGCTGAGATTACAAGCGTGAGCCACCACACCTGGCCAAAAAAGCTGAATTTATACATTCATTGTTGATACAGATTCATTATTCAGAAATTCTGCATGCCAAAAGACAACATCATAGTAAATTTACATGCCATGAATTACCCAAATGAGGAAATTACTAGCTGACTATAAATTCTGCCATCACATAGGAATCAAGGCACCGTTAGACACACATTAAACATTCCAAATGCCCTGGTTCTCTGGGTGAGCTGAATGCACACCTTCTCTCTGTTAAGATTGTGTTCTGGTTGGGTGCAGTGGCTCACACCTATAATCCTAGCATTTTGGGAGGCTGAAGGGAGTGGATCATTTGAGATCAGGAGTTCGAGATCAGCTTGGCTAACATGGTGAAACCCCACCTCTATAAAAATACAAAAATTTGCTGGGTATGGTGGCAGGTGCCTGTAGTCCCAGCTACTCGACAAGCTGAGGCAGGAGAATGGCTCAATCCTGGGAGGCAGAGATTGCAGTGAGCTGAGATCGCACCACTGCACTTTAGCCTGGGTGACTGAGTGAGACTCTATCTCAAAAAATAATAATTTTTGAAAAGACTGTGTTCTGCATCACCACCTCAGCTGTGTGGCTTTGCCTTTCTTCCTCCTCTATCCCAGATCCACCTTATCACATCTCAGTTTCCCCTGGGCATCGGAAACAGGTCTGAACAGTCAAGGATAACTACTTAGTCTCCTGCTAGAAAATATCTTGGAGGCCAGGAGTGGTGGCTCATGCCTGTAATCCCAGCACTTTGGAAGGCTCAGGAGGGTGAATCATGAAGTCAGGAGTTCAAGACCAGCCTGGCCAATATGGTGAAACCCCATCTCTACTAAAAATACAAAAAAATTAGCCAGGTGTGGTGGTGGGCACCTGTAATCCCAGCTACTCAGGAGGCTGAGGCAGAGAATTGCTTGAACCCAGGAGGCAGAGGTTACAGTGAGCCGAGATTGTGCCACTGCACTCCAGCCTGGGGGACAGAATGAGACTCCGTCTCCAAAAAAAAGGAAAAGAAAAGAAAGAAAGAAAATTATCTTGGGGAGGGGTTGTAAGAGAAGCTAACTAAGCTTTCAGCCAACAACTTTCTGTTCAGTCTGTCCACATTTTCTAATGTATCCATTCAAGCTGAGACACAAAACATAAAAATTGCCCTTATTACTTTGCATATGTTTTAGGATATGGTTGAAACATTTTTAGATTATTATTAATTACCCTTTGGATAATCCAAAACATCTTTGAGCTGCAGTGCAGTGGCGCTATCATAGCTAACTGCAGCCTCAACTTCTTGGGCTCAACTGACCCTCCTGCTTCAGCCTCCCGAGTAGCTGGGACTACATGTGTACAACACCATGCCTGGCTCATCTTTTAATTTCTTTGTATAGACAAGGTCTTTCCACGTGCCCAGGCCAGTCTCGAACTGCTGTCCTCAAACAGTCCTGCCTCCGCTTCCCAAAGTGTTGGGATTACAGGTGTGAGCCACTGAACTGACCACGTATAATTTTTTAAAGGTCTTCTTCAACCTTAGGGGGGACTGTATTATCATTTGGGATCAATGTCTTCTTTAGGTAAATATACCTTTGGTTTTATAAGAAAAGTCAATGGCAAAATACATTTAGTAAAGAAAAAATATTCATCCAGGACAACCTTTTTTTTTTTTTTTTTTTGAGATGGAGTCACGCTCTGTCACCCAGGCTGGAGTGCAGTGGTAGGATCTCGGCTCACTGCAACCTCTGCCTCCCGGGTTCAAGCAATTCTCCTGCCTCAGTCTCCCGAGTAGCTGGGATTACAGGTGCCTTCGCCATGCCTGGCTAATTTTTGTATTTTTAGTAGTGACAGGATTTCACCATATTGACCAGGCTGGTCTGGAACTCATGACCTCAGGTGATCCGCCCACCTCAGCTTCCCAAAGTGCTGGGATTACAGGCGAGAGCCACTGCACCTGGCCAGAACAACATTTTTAATAAAAATGGAGGATCCCTCATTACCCTGTGATCAACTCTCCATACTACTAATTTTTGTCTTATAATTTACTTCTTTCTTCTAAGTAAAAAGAATGATACTCAACAAATATTAAGATATTGGCATATTTGGATCCTTTTCTTTCTCTTGAAATCAAAGTGTACCTAAGATTCTAGAAAGTCACGTTTCACAGAAAATAAAGGCATACTTCAAAGGTCTACCTCGGGTGAAAATTTTCCTTATTTCCCTGGCTCTATGCTTACAAAACTTTATTTTTCTTCTTTCCCTTCATCTTCACATCTCTTCTGACTGAAGAGCCATCTCTTCTGCAGCACCTGCCTTGGGAACTGCCTCTCAAGTTTCAAGGCTCACCTTCACACATCCTTTTGTGTTTTAGGTGACAGGACAGATGCTCTGCTTTTTAAAGAAGCTTCCTTGCGTTAAGGGTGGGTTTTGGGCATGGCTCACTCCTGTAATCCCAGCACTTTGTGAGACCAAGGTAAGAGGATTCCATGGGCCCAGGAGTTCGAGACCAGCCTGAGCAACGTAGTGAGACCCCCATCTCTACAAAAAATTAAAAAATTAGCCAGTCATGGTGGTGCATGCCTGTGTCCCAGCTACTTGGGAGGCCAAAGTGGGAGAATCACTTGACTCCAGGAGGTCAAAGCTGCTGTGAGCCATGACCGCACCACTGCACTCCAGCCTGGGCAACAGAGTGAAAACCTGTCTCAAAAAATAAAAAAGTGGGTTTTTATTAGGTTTTCTACCAGCCTTTTCTGCTGTTGGCTAAAAAGAATTTATACTGTTGGGATTGGTTTCTGTAGGAAGCTGACCTACCTTTTGCTTCATTTCTGCCACAATTTTCCTCAAACTATAAAATCTAATCCGCTTCTTGACGCCAAACAGAATCCTATCCCTTGGCTGCAGAGACACCTTCTGGTTGAAGTCCTAAACTACATGATGCTTAACAAATACTCCCTTTTCTGTTCTGCTAAGGCTTTCTAGCCCTTTCTATTTAAACTGTAGGCCGTTGAAAACCGTAAACCAGTACAGGAGCCAGAAAGCTGGAATCTGAATGGTAGCCGCCTCCAGGAAGCTAGATTTCTTTATAGACAAATAGAAAGTACAGTGGGGCAGGCTTGCTATTGTGCTTTAGGCTTAAGTAACAGTCCATGCTGTGATTTTGTGTATTTGTATGTTTACTTTTTTTTTTTTTTTTTTTGAGACAGAGTCTGGCTCTGTTGCCCAGGCTGGAGTATAGTGGTGTGATCTCAGCTCATTGCAACCTCCGCCTCCAGAGTTCAAGTGATCACCTGCCTCAGCCTAGCTGAGTAGCTGGGATCACAGACATGCACCACCACGCCCAGCTAATTTTGTATTTTTAGTAGAGACAGGGTTTAACCATGTTGGCCAGGCTGGTCTCGAACTCCTGACCTCAAATGATCCACCAGCCTCAGCCTCCCAAAGTGCCACTGCACCCGCCTTTCTTTTTTTTTTTTTTTTAAACAAAGTCTTGTTCTGTTGCCCAGGCTGGAGTGCAGTGGTGCAATCATAGCTTCCTGCAGCCTCCAACTCCTGGGCTCAAGCTATCTTCCCACCTCAGCTTCCTGAGTAGCTGGGATTATAGGCATACACCACCACATCTGTTTTTTTTTTTTTTTAAAGGATAAAGTTATTTCCATTTATTTTTTTTTAATATATATATTTTTAAAGATGTGGTTTCACCATGATGCCAGGCTGGTCTTGAACTCCTGACCTCAGGTGACCCACCCACCTCAGCCTCCCAAAGTGCTAGGATTACAGGCATGAGCCACCACGCCCAACCCATTTCCATTTATTTTTATCTAAAAATTAATTTCATTCACTTGGCACATTTAAGAGCCAGTCTGTTATATTCTCTGGAAAATCACTTCTACCTAATGAGGTTGTTAGGAGAATTAACTTATAAATATGTAAAGGGGGCCAGGCGGTGGTTCACACCTGTAATCCCAGCACTTTGGGAGGCCGAGGCAGGTGGATCACCTGAGCTCAGGAGTTCGTGATCAGGCTAGCCAACATGATGAAACCCCGTTTCTACTAAAAGTACAAAAATTAGCCAGGTGTGGTGGTGAGTGCCTATAATCCCAGCTACTTGGGAAGCTGAGGCAGAAGAATTGCTTGAATGTGGAAGGCAGAGGTTTCAGTGAGCCGAGATCTCGCCACTGCATTCTAGCCTGGGCAAAAAGAGCAAAACTCCATCTCAAAAAAATAAATAAATAAAATTATTAATATGTAAAGGGACCTAGATTAGAGCCTGGTACTTCCTCCCTGTAAATGCCAAAAGCAAGTAAACAATAACATACCGATTTCCAAATCACTTTCAGAAGATTAGGAATGATTGAGAATAGAATTAGGGCTGTGAAAATAGATTAACTTCAGAGTTAAAAGAAAGTTATGTTTTGTTTGTTTTGAGATGGAATTTCACTCTTGTCGCCTAGGTTGGAGTGCGATGGCGCGTTCTCAGTTCACTGCAACCTCCACCTCCCAGGATTGCAGGCACACACCACCACGTCTGGCTAATTTTTCTATTTTTAGTAGAGACGGGTTTCACCATGTTGGCCAGGCTGGTCTCAAACTCCCAATGTCAGGTGATTCATCCACCTCAGCCTCCCAAAGTGCTGGGATTACAGGCATGAGCCACTGCACCTGTCTCGAAAGTTATTTAAATGTTTTGAATTGGTTTACTAAACATGTATATAGTTCATTCTGTGAAATGTGGATATATTTGTGTTTGTGATGTAACTCTGCATGTCCAATAAAAACATTCTTACTCTCGAGGCTGGACGTGGTGCCTCATGCCTGTAATCCCAGCACTATAGGAGGCTGAGGTGGGCGGATCACTTGAGGCCAGGAGTTCGAGACCAACCTGGCCAACATGGTGAAACCCCGTCTCTATTAAAAATAAAAAAAAATTCTTACTCTCAAACTTCATAAAGTAGTTATTATCCCCACTTTATAGATGGTCAACTTAATTGATCTGTCTGATGATTGGCTCCTACAGCCAGTAAGTGGTGAAGCTGAGATGTCATTAGAAGGCTGTCCATCTCCAAAGCCAGTTGTCTTTCCAAACGTTAAAGTATACTAGTGTATGTGGCCTGTTAAAAATGTTATGACAGCGCCTTCTTTAATAAAATTTAAAGTATGTTTATGAAAAATATTAAAATACATATATAATTGCTATGTAATGATCTGCTTAACAAATTGTGTGCACTCCCAAACTTTCTGCAGAATGAAAGTGCTTTATGAGATGTCTAAAGAAGCTCTATGGGAAAGAAAGATTCAATCCCAGTGGCATTTTTTTCCATAAAGTTTATTTAATATAACATGTTTACAAAAATAACAAATCGTATATATGCCATTTGTATGTATTGTGCAATAATCTGCTTTTAAGCAGTGAAACACTTGGCCAGACATGGTGGCTCACATCTGTAATCCTAGCACTTTGGGAGGGCGAGATGGGCTGGTCACCTGAGGTCAGGAGTTCGAGACCAGCCTGGCCAACATGGCGAAACCCCATCTCTACTAAAAAAAATTAGCCAGGCATGGTGGTGGGTGTCTGTAATTCCAGCTACTTAGAAGGCTGAGGTGGGAGAATCACTTGAACCTGGGAGGCAGAGGTTGTAGTGAGCCGAGATTGCAGCATTGCACTCCAGCCTGGGCAACAAGAGCAAAACTCCACCTCAAAAAAAAAAAAAAAAAAAGAAAAAACAGAAAGAAAGAAAGAAATGAAGCACTCATATATTACTTGTTTTCTAAAATAAAACTAAAATGTTCTAATTTATTTATTAGTTTATTTTTATTTATTTTTGAGACAGTATTACTGTCACCCAGACTGGAGTGCAGTAGTAGCACAATCTCAGCTCACTGCAACCTCCACCTCCCAGGTTCAAGTGATTCTCATGCCTCAGTCTTCCAAGTAACTGGGATTACAGGCATGTGCCACCATGCCTGGCTAATTGTTTTGTATTATTAGCAGAGACAGGGTTTTCCCATGTTGGCCAGGCTGGTCTCAAACTCCTGACCCCAAGTGATCCGCCCACCTTGGCCTCCCAAAGTGCTGGGATTACAGGCATGAGCCACCATGCCTGGCCCCATTTAGTTAAAATTTAAGTTAAAAATAAGGGCAGGAGCCAGGAGAGTGGTGCACAGCTATACTCCCAGCTGCTTGGGAGGCCGACACAGGAGGACTGCTTGAGCTCAGGAGTTCAGGGCTGTAGTATGCTATGATTACACCTCTGAATAGCCACTGTACTGCACTCTAGCCTGAGAAATGGAGCGAGACACCAACTCTTTTTTTTTTTTTTTTGAATATGGAGTCTTGCTCTGCCACCCAGGCTAGAGTGCAGTGGTGCAATCTCGGCTCACTACAACTTCCGCCTACTGGGTTCAAGTGATTCTCTTACCTCACCCTCCTGAGTAGCTGAGTAGGTCTGCACCACCATGCCTGGGTAATTTTTTGTATTTTAATAGAGATAGGGTTTCACCATGTTGCCCAGGCTGGTCTGGAACTACTGAGCTCAGGCAAACCGCCCACCTCAGTCTTCCGAAGTGCTAGGATTACAGGCGTGAGCCACCATGCCCAGCCAGAGACACCATCTCTTAAAACAAAAAAAGAGGAGTGGGCAGGATATGATGAAGTAGGGTAATAGGATTTGAGCCATGTGGGGAGGGCATCCCACCCAGTTCTAAATCCCCTAGACAGTCAAGCCAGTTTTCACCAAAGCTGGATTGGAAACCAGAGTACCCTTACAATTCATACCAACTTTAGTAACAGCTTTGAGTTCCCTAAGATTTTTTTCTGATAACTTCCAAGCACCAAGTATTATGTTTACATTGTTTGGTAGAATCTAAACTCTCCAAGCAGGGTATTCAAACTTTTTTTGCAACCTGGCCTGAACCTACTTTTTCAGCTTCTTACATTTCATTTACTTTCTCACCCACCTTTCCCTACCCAGGACTACTGCAGGTTGTGTGTTTATTCCTTAACTTTTGTTATGTTTCATATTTACTCCTTAACTTCACTCAGCTTTTCCTTGTGTTTGAAATACCTTGGAAGCTCACCCATCTGTTACTTAAAATTCTACTACTCCTGGCTGGGCACCGTGGCTCATGCCTATAATCCCAGCACTTTGGGAGTCTGAGGCAGGTGGATCACGAGGTCAGGAGATCAAGACCATCCTGGCTAACACAGTCAAACCCTGTCTCTAAAAATACAAAAAATTAGTTGAGTGTGGTGGCACATGCCTGTAATCCCAGCTACTCAGGAGGCTGAGGCAGGAGAATCACTTGAACCCGGGAGACAGAGGTTGCAGTGAGCCAAGATCAAGCCACTGCACTTCAGCCCGGATGACAGAGCGAGACTTCGTCTCAAAAAAATAAAATAAATTCTACTATTCCTTTAAGGTACAGCTAAACTCAAGATTTTTACTATCTGTAAAAATGTTTCTGGGTCTTCCAAACATTTTGCCCATTCAGAACACAGGCTTCAGGACCAAGTGCAGTGGCTGACACCTGTAATACTAGCACTTTGGGAAGCCAAGGCAGGACTGCCTGAGCTCAGGAGTTCCAGACCAGCCTGGACAATACGGTGAAACCTGGTCTCTACTAAAATACAAAACAAAACAAAAACACACAATCTTAACTGGACATGGTGGCACAGCCCTGTACTCCCAGTTACTCGGGAGGCTGAGGCAGGAGAATCGCTTGAACCCGGGAGGCAGAGGTTGCAGTGAGCCAAGATTGGGCCACTGCACTCCAGCCTGGATGACTGGGGGCAAGATTGACCTTAAAAAAAAAGGCCGGGCGTAGTGGCTCACGTCTGTAATCCCAGCACTTTGAGAAGCCAGGGCGGGCAGATCACGAAGTCAGGAGTTTGAGACCAGCCAGGCCAACATGATGAAACCCCATCTCTACTAAAAATACAAAAATTAGCTGAGTGTAGTGACAGGTGCCTATAATCCCAGTTACTCAGGAGGCTGAGGCAGGAGAATCCCTTGAAACCGGAAGGCTGCACTCCAGCTGTGATTTAAAAAAAAAAAAAAAAAAGCCGCCACTGCACTCCAGCTGTGCAAAAGAGTGAAACTCTGTCTCAAAACAAAAAAAAAAAACCACAGGCTTTGGAGAGGAAGTCCCTGTGTTCAAATTCTGGCTCCACAACTTATTAGCTATGTGACCTTGAGAAAATTAGTTAACCGCTCCAGGTCTCAGTTCTTCAACTGCAAAACAGAGATAATAATAAAACTTGTGGGGCACAGTGGCTCACGCCTGTAATCCCAGCACTTTGGGAGGCAGAGGTGACTGGATCAGTTGATGTCAGGATTTCAAAACCAGCCTGGTCAACATGGTGAAACCCTGTCTCTACTAAAAATACAAAAAGTAGCTGGATGTGGTAACAGGCATCTGTAATCCCAGCTACTCGGGAGGCTGAGGCAGGAGAATCTCTTGAATCTGGGAGGCAGAGGTGGCAGTGAGCCAAGATTGCGCCATTGCACTCCAGCCTGGGTGACAGAGCAAGACTCCATCTCAAAAATAATAATAATAATTAAACCTATATCATAAGAATGCTGAAAGGATTAAATAAATTACTATATATGAAGTATTTACAATAGTGCTTGGTACAAAACTGGTTCTCTGTAAAGTGACTGCTAAAATTATTATAATTATTAATCTACTGTAGCATTTTTAAGTTGAACTTGCATTTCATGTATGGCTGTCAGTCTAACTAGACTGCAATCTCCAAAAAGTCAGAAACCATACGTGTTTAGTTCACAACTCTATATCCAGCATGTAACATTGTGCCTGAAAAAAAAATTATGTAAATGTAAAAATTTTCTGGAGATAAATACAAAACATTACTAAAAAACCTAAAAGAAGACATATGTCATGTACATCAATGAACCTGATATTGAAAAAAACCTGCCTCAAAAAAAAAAAAAAAATGACCCTTAAGCTGCATAAGAATTAAAAATAATTTCCCCAGCTGGGCAAGGTGGCTCACACCTGTAATCCCAGCACGTTTCGAGGCTGAGGCAGGTGGATCACCTGAGGTCAGGAGTTCGAGACCAGCCTGACCAATATGGTTAAGCCGCATCTCTACTAAAAATACAAAAATTAGCTAGGCGTGGTGGCATGAGCTTGTAATTCCAGCTACTCGGGAGGCTGAGACAGAATAGCTTGAACCAGGGAGGCGGAGGTTGCAGTGAGCCAAGATTGTCACTACACTCCAGCCTGGGTAACAGAGGGAGATTCCATCTCAAAATAATAATAATAATAATAATAATAATTTCCCCAAAAAGATAGTTGAATCTCTTTCTGTCCCCAAGACAGGTGGGAAGCTTTATTTTTTCTCTGCCATTATTTATTAGATTCTTTCTAACAGGTCTCAGGCAAAATAAAGCCCTTTTTTTTCTTTTCTTTTCTTTTTTGAGACACAGTTTTGCTCTTGTTGCCCAGTCTGGAGTCCAATGTGCAATCTTGGCTCACTGCAACCTCTGCCTCCCGAGTTCAAGCGATTCTTCTGCCTCAGCCTCCTGAGTAGCTGGGATTACAGTCATGTGCCACTAAGCCCAGCTAATTTTTGTATTTTTAGTAGGGTCGGGGTTTCTCCATGTTGGTCAGGCTGGTCTCAGACTCCTGACCTCAGGTGATTCATCCACCTCAGCCTCCCAAAGTGCTGGGATTACAGGTACGAGCCACTATGCCGAGCCAATAAAGCCTTTTAAAAACTGCCTGCCTGCTCTTGCCAGTTCTATTCAACTCGGTCCTAGAGGTTCTAGATATGGCAATTAGACAAGAAAAATAGATAAAGTTGGCTGAGTGCAGTGGCTCTTGCCTGTAATCTCAGCACTTCGGGAGGACAAGGCAGGTGGATCACTGGAGCCCAGGAGTTCAAGACCAGCCTGGGCAACATGGCAAAGCCCCGTCTCCACCAAAAATACAAAAAATTAGCCAGGAGTGGTGGTATGTGCCTGTTATCCCAGCTACTCAGAAGGCTGAGGCAGGAGAATCACATGCACGTGCACACACACGTGTATGTGTGTGTGTGTGTGTGTGTGTGTTTAGAGCAGAGTCTCACTTTGTTGCCTAGGCTGGTCTAGAACTCCTGGATTCAAGCAGTTCTCCTGCCCGAGCCTCCCAAAGTACTGGGATTACAGGGGTGAGTCACCATGCCCAGCCCAAAAATCTTTTCTATCACATATATTCTTCTACACTGTATATAGCTGTGCTCACAGAAATGGCTTCTTTTACTTCTCCTCTACACAGGTATTCAGTTGTATATAAATTTGAAACTGCTCAACAGCTGAGGGAGACTGGAAATGATAGGTCCATACCCTAGTCCATTGTTATACAATTCAAACGATGGTGCAGCTATGAGCTTGTAATTTTTAGAGACTGCAAACAAGGCTTTTTCTTGAAGTTGAGCCAGAAACAACTTCTTATGTTCCTTAGGCTTTGTAATATATGCAGAAATATATGGATGCTGAGGAGCTTCAAAATTTGATCTCCACCAGTTACCAATGCAGTCATCAACGACCCAGTCTTGCATCTTGCAGAACTCCATCTTGATGATCCAGTATCCCAGTCATTAAGCATTTAGTCCTTCAACTTCATCTTCTCCTGGGTTAAGTTCACCACGAGGTAATTTTTTCTTTTTTCATTTTTTCTTGAGACAGAGTCACCCAGGCTGGAATGCAGTGGTGCAATCTCTGCTCACTGCAACCTCTGCCTCCCAGGTTCAAGCGATTCTCTTGCCTCACCCTCCCAAGTAGCTGGGATTACAGGCACATGCTGCCACGCCTGGCTAATTTTGTATTTTTACTAGAGATGGGTTTTCCCCATGACCAGGCTGGTCTCGAACTCTTGACTTCAATGTATCCACCTGTCTCGGCCTTCCAAAGTCCTGGGATTACAGGCATAAGCCATGGCACCTGGCCTACTACCAGGGCTTTCACCAATCTAGCTTTCACCTGCCTCCTGACCTTCACTAACTTGAGGAAAGTTGCTTCCAGCTGTCACAGTAACACATAGAATAGCCAGGCCAGTGCTCGTGAACAATCAAAATTTCCTTCTATATTCCTCCTTATTTCAAGTTTATCCAATTATTCCCTCATTTGCTGAAATCTGGCTGAACAGAGCTGTCTTTCTCATATAGGGGCTCTTTTGTACCAAAAGTATAATTGATAGCCAGGAGCAGTGGCTCACACCTATAATCCCAGCACTTTGGGAGGCTGAGGTGGGAAGGTCACCTGAGGTCAGGAGTTCAAGAACAGCTTGGTCAACATGGCAAAACCCCATCCCTACTAAAATACAAAAATTACCTGGGTGTGGTGGCACACATATGCAATCCCAGCTACTCAGGAGGCTGAGGCAGGAGAATCGCTTGAACCCAGGAGGCAGAGGTTGCAGTGAGCCAAGATTGTGCCACTGTATTCCAGCCTGGGCAACAGCGCAAGACTCCATCTCAAAAAAAAAAAAAAAAATGGCTGGGCTCAGTGGCTCATGCCTATAATCCCAGCACTTTGGGAAGCTGAGGTAGACAGATCACAAGGTCAAGAGATCAAGACCATTCTGGTCAACATGGTGAAACCCGGTATCTACTAAAAATGCAAAAAATTAGCTGGGCATGTAGTCCCAGCTAATTTGTGCTCCCTTGTAGTCCCAGCTACTAGGGAGGCTGAGGCAAGAGAATCGCTTGAACCCAGGAGGCAGAGGTTGCAGTGAGCCAAGATCACGCCACTGTACTCCAGCCTGGCATCAGAGCAAGACTATGTCTTAAAAAAAAAAGTATAATTGATAATAGGATACAGGTTGATGGTGTGCTCCAGGGTGAGGGGCTTGGTCTGCTGGATGTACTTGTTCCTGAACTAATTTGGCTCCTCCTCTGTGACCAGCTAGTCTGCAAGTGATTAGGTGGTAGGTACCACAGACATGCTGGTGAGCTTCAGGGCTAGTGATGAGCAGAAAAGGGAAGCCACGGGAGACTTTTTTCATGCAGGCAACAGTTTTCTGCAACACACTCAGCTGCAACCATTGCCCATCCTTAATCTGTGTGATCCGATGTGTGGAAAATCCCTAAGGAATACATTTAAAAAACACTTAAACTAATAAGTGAGTTCAGCGAAGTTGTAAGCTATAAGATCAATATTCAAAAATTAATTATATTTTTACATACAAGCAGTGAAAATTTCTATATGCAATCAATGAAAATTCTGAGAATAAAATAAAGAAAATAGGTCTATGTATTTTCTCAAGAAAAAATTATTTAAAAAAGAAAATAAGTCTATGTATAATAACATCAAAAAATAAAATACATAGATATACATTTAACAAAAGAAATATAAAACTTGTACACTGGGCTGGGCACAGTGGCTCACACCTGTTATCCCAGCACTCTGGAAGGCCGAGGCAGGTGGATCACCTGAGGTCAGGAGTTTGAGATCAGCCTGGCCAACGTGACGAAACCCTGTCTCTACTAAAAATACAAAAAAATTACCCAGGCATGGTGACTCATGCCAGTAATCACAGCTGAAGTTGAAGAATTGCTTGAACCCAGGAGGTGGAGGTTGCAGTGAACTGAGATTGCACCATTGCACTCCAGCCTGGACAACAAGAGCAAGACTCTGCCTCCAAAAAAAAAAACTTGTACACTGAAGAGAACAAAACATTGTTAAATAAATTAAAGAAGATCTAAATAAATGGAAAAACACCCTGTGTTCACGGATTAAAAGACGTAATATTAATATAGCAAAACTCCTCAAATTGATCTACAAATGCAATGCAATCCCTAGCTAGCAAAATTCTAATTGGCTTTTTTTGCAGAAATTGACCAGTTGATGCTAAAATTCATATGAAAATATAAAGGACCCACACTATCTCAAACATCCTTTAAAAAAGAAACAAAACAAAAAATAATAATTAGGCTGGGCGCGGTGGCTCACGCCTGTAATCCCAGCACTTTGGGAGGCCAAGGCGGGTGGATCACCTGAAGTCAGGAGTTTGAGACCAGCCTGGCCAACCAGTGAAAGCCTGTCTCTAGTAAACAAAAAATTAGCCAAGCGTGGTGGCAGACGCCTGTAATCCCAGCTACTCAGGAGGCTGAGGCAGGAGAATTGCTTGAACACGGGGAGGAGGTTACAGTGAGCCAAGCTCACACCACTGCACTCCAGCCTGGGCAATAAGAGCAAAACTCCGTCTCGAAAAAGAAAAAATTAAAATAAAGATGAAAAAAAAGAAGAAGAACATAAGCCAGGTGCAGTGGCTTACTCCTATAATCCTAGTGCTGTGGGAAGCCAAGGCAGGAGGATTGTTTGAGGCCAGGAGTTTGAGACCAACCTGGACAACAAAGTTAAACTCTAACAAAAAAAATTTTTTTAGTCAGCTAGGCATGGTGGTACACACCTGTGATCCCAGCAACTCAGAAAGCTGAGGTGGGAGGATCAGGTGAGCCCAGGAGATCAAGGCTACAGTGAGTCATGACACTCCAAATTGAGTGATAGAATGAGACCCTGTCTCTCAGAACTAAAAATAAACCAGGTGCAGTGGTTTATTTTTAATAAACCACTGTAATCCAAACACTTTGGGAGGTCAAGGCAGGCGGATCACTTAAGGTCAGGAGTTTGAGACCAGCCTGGCCAACATGGTAAAACCCCATCTCTACTAAAAACATGTAAAACAATTAACCAGGCATGGTAGCACATGCCTATAATCCCAGCTACTCGGGAGGCTGAGGCAGGAGGATCCCTTGAACCTGGGAGGCGCCACTGCACTCCACCCTGGGTGACAGAGGGAGACTCCATCTCAAAACTAATAATAAAAATAAAATAAGAGTGAGGATGGAGAACTCCTACTTTCCAATTTTAAAACTTACTATCATACTACAGTAATTAAGAGAGTACAGTACTGGAAAAAATAATATAGATTAATGGAATAGAAGTAAGAGTCCAGACATAAACTCTTTTTATGGTCAACTAATTTTTGACAAGGATTCTAAGACAATTCAATGGGAAAAGAATCGTGTTTTCAACAAATGCTGCTGGGACAATGGCATAGCTGCATGCAAAATAAACAAAACCCTGGACTTCTATTCCACACCATAGACAAAAATGAACTCAAAATGGATTATAGACCTAAATATATGAACTAAATCTATAAAACTTATAGAAGAAAATGTAAACACAAGGTTTTTTTTGTTTTTTGTTTTTTAGATGGAGTCTCACTCTGCTGCCCAGGCTGGAGTACAGTGGCACAATCTCAGCTCACTGCAACCTCTGCCTCCTGGGTTCAAGTGATTCTCATGCCTCAGCCACCTGAGTAGCTGGAATTACAGGCATGCACCAGCACACCTGGCTAATTTTTGTATTTTTAGTAGAGGTGGGGTTTCACCGTGTTGGTCAGGCTAGTCTTGAACTCCTGACCTCAAGTGATCTGCCCACCTCAGCCTCCCAAAGTGCTGGAATTACAGGCATGAGCCACGGTGCCCGGCCTGAGCAATGATTTCTTAGCTATGACACAAAAAGCACAATGGACAAAATAAATAATAGATAAATTGGACCACATCAAAATTAAAATATAAATAACAATTAGTAATAATATTGGTAGTAACTTATTAAAATTTTGTGCTGCAAATGGTAACATTAAGAAAGTGAGAAAACAACCTGCAGAATGGGAGCAAATATTTGCAAAACATATAAATCACTGTATCAAAGAATTTACAATTTAATAATAAAACGACAAATAATAAAAAGGCTTAAAAGTGGGCAGCCAAGCATGGAGGTTCATGCCTGTAATCCCAGCACTTTGGAGGCCAAAGTGGGAAGATTACTTGAGCCTAGGAGTTCAATACTGGGCAAAATAGGGAGACCGTATCTCTACAAAAAAATTTAAAAACTAGCCAGGCGTGGTGGCACATGCCTGCAGTCCTAGCTACTTGGGAGGCTGAGGCAGGAGGATTGCTTGAGACCAGGAGGTTGAGAATGTAGTGAGCCATGATCGTGCCATTGCACTCCAGCCTGGGTGACAGAGCAAGATCTGTCTCAGGAAAAAAAAAAAGAGTATAGACAAATAGAAAATTAGCACATGAAAAGACAGTCAACACCATTAATCATTAGGGAAGTCTAAATCAAAACCACAGTGAGGGCAGGACGTGATGGCTCACACCTGTAATCCCAGCACTTTGGGAGGCCAAGGTGGGCGGATCACTAGAGGTCAGGAGTCCGAGACCAGCCTGGCCAACATGGTGAAACCCCATTTTTTAAAAAAAAGAAAAGAAAACCATAGTGAGATAACACTTCATACCCATTAGGATGGCTAAAATAAAAAGGACAAACAATGACAAGTGTTGATGACAATGTGAAGAAATTGGGACCCTCATACATTGCTGGTGGGAATGTAAAATGGTGCAGCCACTTTGGAAAAACACCTGGACAGTTCTTCAAAAAGTTAAACATGGAATTGCCATATGGCACAGCAATTCCACTCCTAGGTATATGCCCAAGAAAACTGAAAACATGTTCACAGAAAAATTTGCACACAAATGTTCCTAGCAGCATTATTCATAACAGCCCAAAAGCAGAAACAACTCTATGTGCATCAACTGATGAATATATAATAAAATGTGGTATATTCATACACTAGACTATTATATAGCAATATAGAGAAATGAAGCTGGGTGCGGTGGCTCACGCCAGTAAACCCAGCACTGTGGGAAGCCAAGGCGGGCGGATCACGAGGTCAAGAGATTGAGAGCATCCTGGCCAACATGGTGAAATCCTGTCTCTACTAAAAATACAAAAATTGGCTGGGTGTAGTGGCAGGCACCTGTAGTCCCAGCTACTCAGGAGACAGGTAGGAGAATCGTTTGAACCCAGGAGGCAGAGATTGCAGTGATCTGAAATCGCACCACTGCACTCCAACCTGGTGACAGAGCAAGACTCCGTCTCAAAAAAAAGAAAAAAAAAATTCCCTCCCTTACCTATGGAGACCCAGCTAAAGGGAGTTCAATAAAGCAGGAGCAAAAAGCCAGGCACAGTGGCGCACCTATAGTCCCAACTACTCCAAATGCTGAGACAGGCTGATCACTTGAAGCCACAGTGCACTACGATAGCATATGTGAATAGTCACCACACTCCAGCCTAGGCAACATAAATGTATACATATAATCAAGTGTTTCATCCTAGCATCAAGGGACGCCAGTAAGGAGAATTAAAATCTTCCCTACATTTTGACATGTATCAGTTTCATTTAAAGAGCACGGAATACAGGGATGGAGGAGTGTATTAGAAACCATCCGAGGAAAGAGCCTTTCCTAGGAGAAAGAAAATTCCTTCCTATTTAGCAATTTTACTGAGCAAGAGCACTGAAAGATACATGCCTCACTCCATATCCAATACTTTATTTTTATTTTTTGATACAGAGTCTCACTCTGTCATCCAGACTGGAGCACAGTGGTGCGATGTCAGCTCCCTGCAACATCCAACTCCGGGGTTCAAGTGATTCTCCTGCCTCAGCCTCCTAGAGTAACTGGGACCACAGGAATGCACCACCGCACCCAGCTAATTTTTTTGTATTTTTAGTAGAGATGGGGGTTTGCCATGTTGGCCAGGCTTGTCTTGAGCTCCTGACTTCAGGTGATCCACCCCCAACCCACATCAGCCTCCCAAAGTGCTCGGATTACAGGTATGAACCACCATGCCCGGCCCATATCCAATACTTTAAGTAGCCCATACAGCTGATCCCACTTATTCCTGAGAAAACCTGCAGTCCAAGCCTGGAATCCCTGAAGAATCCCTGGTGGTTATAAGCAGCTTAGCTGGTTCAGTGGCAGTAGCCATGTCTGCTTACTTCTTGTCTATCCCTTGTTGATAGACCTCAAGCGTTGTCAGTTGCAGTCTCATTTTGGAGCTGGTCTCATGGGCTGAGTTATTTTCAGCAACTGTGTGTTTACTTTGTACTCTGTTGACTTGGTGGGGGAGAGTTGAATATGTGCACAGCTAAAGCTGCTGTTTCACAGCGTCAGACATGCAGCTACAAGATCACCTGTTCAGAGTATTTGACAGACCTAAGAGGAGGTGATTAATTACATCTCCTCCAGATGGGGTTTGAAGTACGAGTTTGGGAAGAACCTAGAATGATAACGCTTTTCCTTCCCTTCCCACCCCTGGTGGAGCCAAGCTAAAATAATAATGGCGCATAGTTAGTAGTGTTCCCATAGAAGACAGACAGTACAACATGGCTGTGCACAGTGCACCAAAAATAGTGGAATAAAGAAAAGACCTAAAATGAAACAAAACAGACTGCTTGACTTCAAGTTACATAGACCAGCAAGCCATAACCTCCTACACTGTGTAAATGAACTAGATTCACTGAAATAAACTCTGTCTTTGAGAAGTTCATCTTCAAAAACAACCACCACCACCAAAAAAAAAAAAAAAAAAAAAAACCACCTTACAAAGACAACATGTTCTGTAGCTGATTCTGTAGCAAAAATTCCCTTTCCCAGGGAGCCTTGGTGTATTTTAGGGTGTCTAGTTTTGTATCTGACAATATGAAATATGTAATCAGGACTTAGGAAGACAGACAGACTGAATACATGAATTGGTGGCTAATAAGGAGGGATGCTAGGTAGCTAAGAGACTGAAAGCAAGAGAGGAGGAACCCAGGATGTCAACTGAAAACAATAAAATCATGGCTGGGCACTGGGATCACGCCTGTAATCCCAGTACTTTGGGAGGCCGAGGCGGGCAGATCACCTGAGGTCAGGAGTGCAAGACCAGCCTGGTCAACATGACAAAAACCTGGCTCTACCAAAAATACAAAAATTAGCTGGGTGTGGTGGTGGGCGCCTGTAATCCCAGCTACTCAGGAGGCTGAGGCAGGAGAATTGCTTGAACCTGGGAGGCAGAGGTTGCAGTAAGCTGAGATCACGTCACTGCACTCTAGCCTGGGCACCAGCATGAGACTCCATCTTAAAAATACATAAATAAAAATGAATTGTTTGCAGTCCTCTTTCACATTTCCTGCTGAGATCTGGGAGATGAGGAGGGAAGAGAGGGAAGGTTGCAGCTAGCTTTAGAATATAAGTACTATAGCTGGTTCCTGAAGCTGATAGCGGTGGAGTGATAGGAAAAGACCTGAATACTGAGTGAGTTAATGGTGATTCAAGGCTCAGCTCTGCCACTAAATAGTTTGGTGACCTTGGACAGCTTTGATGATCTCATCTGCAAGATAAAGATAATAATAACCTAACTAATAAAGTTGTTGTAAAAACTAAATGAGACAATACTTACAAAAGTACTTTTTAAAGTATAAAGAGTTACTTAGGTTTGTTTTGCTTCACTGTAGGATAGTTCTGGGGCCACACTAATGTTACAGATATAAAAGAAGTGGAAAACATGGTCTGTGACCTCAAGTGTCTTATGATCTTATAGGATAAATAAAGCTTACAAACATGGAAAACCTTCAGGATAGCACGTGGCTGCAGAGGGTTGAATGAGAGCTCTCATCTTGTCCATTGAAGATGACTCAGGTATGGCTGGGTGTGTCTGGCTAACTGGTGGGATGGGTCTAGGAAGTTGATTGGCAGGAAGGCTGGGCACTTTATTTGAGAGTCTTTCTTCTGAAGAAATAAAGAGCCGAGCATGATAGGCTTTATCAAGAACCAATGTCTTGGTCATCAGAATGAAGTGTGGTCATTGTTACTCAAACGCAACTCTATTTCAACCCCTTAGCTGAAGATCCCGGGCTCATAGAAAAGACAAGTCTCATCTAGACATTGAAAGAGCTATTTCTTGGGCCAGGTGCGGTGGCTCATGCCTGTAATCCCAGCACTTTGGGAGGCCAAGGTGGGCGGATCTCTTGAGATCAGGAGTTCAAGACCAGCCTGGCCAGCATCGTAAAATCTCATCTCTACTAAAAATACAAAAATTGGCTGGACATGGTGGCATGCACCTGTGGTTCCAGCTACTTGGGAGGCTGAGGCATGAGAATCACTTGAACCTCGGAGGTGGAGGTTGCAGTGAGCCAAGATCATGCCATTGCACTCCAGCCTGGGCAACAGAGTGAGACCCTGTCTCAAAAACAAACGAACAAAAAACAGAAAGAGCTGTTTCTCTATTTCACACTAGGGCTCAAATAACATGTTTTGGGACCCCTCTCTGAGTATATATCCAAAAGAGCAAAGGAAATTATTCTCCGTTACAGCCCAGGTACTCCTTTAATATTCAGAAGGCTCACAATGGAGCAGTGGAGAGTCTTCAGAGTGCCCATGAGAGGGAACAGAGTCATGGCAGTGCCAGCCTACAGAGGTGTCAGTATCACACAAGGATCACAGCACAATTAACTGAATACAGCAGTGTGCATTGTCCCCATCAGGGCTGTGACAATCCCTAGCAGAAACTGCCACGCCAGCTAGTATGGTGGAAGGCAGTGTTAAGAGAACAGCTCAGAGCACCCGCAGCTCTTGATAGAGCACTGTGGATATTTTTGGACTGAAGGATGTTAAATATCCTATGGAGTTGCTAGGAACATTGAGAAAGGAGGCTCCTATTGGAAAATGGACCCTAAGAAGCCAGCAAAGCCCAGGCGCCAAGGCTCACACCTATAATCCCAGCACTTTGGGAGGCCAAGGCGGGCAGATTACGAGGTCAGGAGTTTGAGATCAGCCTGACCAACATGGTGAAATCCTGTCTCTACTAAAAATACAAAATTAGCCAGATATGGTGGTGGACACCTGTAATCCCAGCTACTCGGGAGGCTGAGGCAGGATAATTGCTTGAACCTGGGAGGCAGAGGTTGTAGTGAGCCAAGACTGCACCACTGGACTCCAGCCTGGCGACAGAGCAAGACTCCCCCTGTCTCAAAATAAATAAATAAATAAATAAATAAATAAATAAATAAATAAATAAAATGAAACGAAAATTAAAAGCCAGCAAATATTCACGTAATAAAGAGTTATTTCAGATAACAAAAATGTCAGTAGACTGAAATCACTGACATCACAGAGGAAGCGGTGACTGGATTGTGAAGTTTATTTTTTGTTGCTTTCTGTGATGGTTAATTTCATGTGTCACCTTGACTGGGCTAAGGGATGTCCAGGTAGCTGGTAAAATATGATTTCTGGGTGTGTCTGTGAGGGTGTTTACAGGTGGGATTAGCAATTGAATCAGTAGACCGAGCAAAGAGAATCCATCTTCACCAATGTGGGCAGGCATCATCCAACTGGTCTAGGGTGCAAATAGAACTAAAAAGGCAGAGGAAAGGCAAATTTGCTCTCTCTGCTTGAGCAAGGACATTCATCTTCTGCCCTAAGACATCAATGCTCCTGGTTCTCAGACCTTCAGGCTTAGACTGGAGCAACAACATCATCTTTCCTAGGCCTCCAGCTTGCAGATAGCAGATGGTCGACTTCTCAGCCTTTATAATCTTATGAGCCAATGCCTCACAATAAATTTCTTTCTATATATCTACATATATCCTATTGGTTCTGTTTTTCTGGAGAACCCTAATACATTTGCCATGTATGTCTAAATGTTGGAAGGTGCTTCTTATTCCTCAGATCTCAGAGAACATTCAACTATGAATTCTGTAATACCGAGAAGTACCAACAGAGCTTGAAAAGAGTCTTTTTAACACCACCGTGCCAGGCTACGAGCTGGGCAGCAATTCCTGGCAGCTAGTAGTTCTTGCAATTTGCCTATACCCAGAGCAGATGCTGCTTCTGCTTTTTCCAAAGAAAGCTTTCACTGTATTCTGCCTTGCCCCAGAGACACACTGGAGACAGAGAACCCTTAACTCTTCCCCTGGTGAATAGGCTGTTCAGAGTCTCGTATGCCGCAAAGGCAAAGTCAGAAACAGGTGGTAGCTGGGGATGCAATAGATCTAGTTTATCCATAGTCTTTTCTCACTGAAGATTACCTGCAAAGATGGTTTCCAACGTTGCTTAGGGAATCTGAAGCAGTAAATCTCAGGTGGTCTGGTGGTTGCCATTGGCAACACTCTATCTTCCCTGAAAACAAGGAACAGGTGTGCTTTTTGCATTTTTAATATATTGGGGTTGAAGATGGGGGTAGGGAGAAAGACTAATTGTTCCTTATTCTTAATTCATTTTAAAGATGTCTACTCAATGAACTGGAAGCTGAAACTCCCTGAATTTTTCCTAAGGTGGAAAGCACTTCACTCTCCTGTTTTGAGAGAGAGACATCACTAGCAATCTAGCTAAGTGACAAATAAATCAAATAAAATTTAATGAAGACAAAAGTTTCTGGGTCTATAAGCTGACTCTGTGAATGTAAACAAAGCATATTGGTATAAATCAATTCTTACTCTTTAGTGTCCATAATCACCATCTGGAGACATTGCCGCAGTCGTTCTAATTCAATAAGCCTGAGTCGAGGCATAGGCAACAGTAGCATTATTTACTCTTCTTTCCATTACTGTCAAGAGTCTGCAAGCAACTTATTCAACCTCATCTTCAGAGCCTACATCAGCCTGGCTGAAATGATTGAAAGAAAGCTTGGAAATTCACAAAAAGAAGGAGCCTGAAGACATGACTGTCCCCTTGAATGCCAGTCCTTTCACTGATAAGCTCCTTTCCTGTTCCCAACGTGTCATTCCCACCCACCACTTCTAAGATTGGGGCAAGTTTTGACTATAACTAGAGCAAGAGTAAAGAAACAGCTATTGGCCAGGCATGGTGGCTCACACCTGTAATCCTAGCACTTTGGGAGGCCAAGGCAGGTGGATTACCTGAGGTCAGGAGTTCCAAGACCAGCCTGGCCAACATGACGAAACCCCATCTCTAATAAAAATGCAAAAATTAGCAAGGCATGGCAGATGGCACCTGTAATCCCAGCTGCTTGGGAGGCTGAGGCAGAAGAATCACTTGAACCTGGGAGGTGGAGGTTGCAGTGAGCCGAGATCATGCCAATGCACTCCAGGCTGGGCAACAAGAGCAAAACTCCATCTAAAAAAAATAAAAAAATAAAAAAAAAGCAGCTATTGGCAGGATTTTATCAGTGCATTCTACCTGTTGCTATGGTTTAGCTACACTCAGGGCTAGAGATTCTAGAAATAGTGAAGAGAGCAAAATAAGAGTCCCACCGGGGCTTCAAGTACGATTCCTCCTCTACACCTATAAAAGTGAATAACAGGCTTCTGGTGGCTATAGATACTGTCTTGATGCCCTTCAAATCATAAAGGCTTTGATCTAATTATAAGGCCTATTCCTTTTTTTTTTTTTTTTTTTTTGAGACAGGAGTCTTACTCTGTCACCCAGGCTAGAGTGCAGTGGCATGATCTCAACTCACTGCAACCTCTGCCTCCTGGGTGCAAATGATTCTTCTGCCTCAGCCTCCCGAGTAGTTGGGATTACAGGTGGATGCCACCATGCCCAGCTAATTTTTGTATTTTTAGTAGAGACGGGGTTTCACCACATTGGCCAGGCTGGTCTCAAACTCCTGACCTCGTGATCTGCCCACCTTGGCCTCCCAAAGTGCCAGGATTACAGGTGTGAGCCACCGTACCCAGCGGCCAATTCTTTTTTTTTATTGGTACATAATAATTGTACATATTTATGGGGTACATATGATATTCTGATAGATGCATACAATATGTAATAATCAAATCAGGTTAATTCGGGTATCCTTCACCACAAATATTATCATTTCTTTGTGTTGGAAACATTCTAAATCTTCTAGCTATTTCAAAATATGCAATAAGTTCTTTACTATAGGCACGGTACTTTGCTATCAAGGGCTACAACTTATTCTAACTGTATTTTTCTGTACTTTTGTATCCATTAACCAACATTTCTTTTTTTCCTTATTCTTTTTATTATTTTATTTCAGGGACAGAATCCTGCTCTTTCACGCAAACCAGAGTGTGGTGGCAAGATTATAACTCACTGTAACCTTGAACTTCTGGGCTCAAGCAATTCTGCTTCAGCCTCTTGGTTAGCCGGGACTACAAGCTTGCACCACCATGCCTGGCTAATTTTTGTTTGGTTGGTTCTTTTTAGAGATGAAGTCTTTCTATGTTGCCCAGGCTGGTCTCGAACTCCTGGCCTCAAGTGATCCTCCCACCAGAACTTTCCAAGGCACTGGGTTTACAGGCATGAGCTACCAAGCCCAGTAACAAACCTCTCTTCACTCCTGCATACTCCCTGCCCTTCTCAGCTTCTGATAACCTTGGAGGTAGCTCCATGAGATCAACTTATAAGGCCAGTGTCCAACAACAACCTCTATTAGTTCTGGTTGCTGATTGAGCACTTCATCTGTTTGTCCAAAATATCCTCAGAACCTCATTCTTCCCAGGACACTCTTGCCCCATTCTCTACCTTTTTACACTTTTTATCATGAAAACTTTATTTATTTATTTATTTATTTATTTATTTATTTATTGAGACAAAGTCTCGCTCAGTTGCTCAGGCTGGAGTCCAGTGGCACAATCTCAGCTCACTGCACCCCCTGCCTCCTGGGTTCATGCGATTCTTCTGCCTCAGCCTCCCAAGTGGCTGGGACTACAGGTGTGCACCACCACGCCTGGCTAATTTTTGTATTTTTAGGGGAGACGGGGTTTTACCATTTGGCCTGGCTGATCTTGAACTCTTTTTTTCTTTTTCTTATTTTTTTTTTGGCACCATCCCTTAGACAAAGGTCTTGAACTCTTGACTTCATGATCTGCCTACCTCAGCTTCCCAAAGTGCTGAGATTACAGGTGTGAGCCACTGTGCCCAGTCGAAAAATTTCAAACACAGAAATGTAAAGAGAACAGCACAATGATCCCCTATTTACCTATTACCTCTTACCTGAAGGCAGACACTGTTTGGTATCCCCAGAACCAAATAAAATGTCTGGCTTATGACAATTAATAAATCATTGCTGAATTAATCTGCTATGAGGATGACACTGGGCTACTATGCTAAACGTTGCAGGAGATACCAAGATAAATTAGACCCAGCTCCTGCCCTCAGGGACCTTATAATAGAAAGGAGCTGATGAAGTCTACCTGACAATGGGCAAGAAACATTTGCCACACTTAATGCCGTGCTGACTGCTTTTACACAGAAAGTCTCTAGGCGTCCATTTACTGGGGCACCAACCAGAACTCTAATTTGGCAGATAGGTTACACTTCCTGCCAGAAGGGAAAGACTCTTACTCTCCTTATCGCTACAAGACAAGTGCTGGAACACAGAGGGCTCACATAAGAGACAAGAACAGAAGCTGAGGGTCAAATAGACAGCCCATTCCTGGAAAAGTAGTCATTTCATAAGAAGTGCCAATGCGAGGGCTGGGTGTGATGGTTTATGCCTGTAATCCCAGCACTTTGGGAGGCCAAAGTGGGCAGATCATTTGAGATCAGGCATTTGAGATCAGCCTGACAAACATGGTGAAACCCCATCTCTACTAAAAATCCAAAAAAATTAGCCAGGCATGGTGGCACATGCCTGTAGTCCTAGCTACTCAGGAGGCTGAGGCAGGAGAATCGCTTGAACCCGGAAGGCAGAGATTACAGTGAGCCAATATCTCGACACTGTACTCCAGCCTGGGCAACAGAGTGAGACTCCTTCACAAAAGAAAAAAAATTAGCTGGGCGTAGTGGCACGTGCCTATATTCCCAGCTACTCCGGAGGCTGAGGAAAGAGAATTGCTTGAATCTAGGAGGTGGAGATTGCAGTGAGCCGAGATTACACCATTGCACTCCAGCCTGAGCAACAAGAGCAAAACTCTGTCTCCCAAAAAAAAAAAAAAAAATGAAGTGCCAGTGTGAGCAAATCTCTTCCAAAAGAAGACGGCTAGGCAGGGCATGATGGCTCAAGCCTGTAATCCCAGCACTTTGGAAGGCTGAGGTGAGTAGACCACTTAAGATCAGGAGTTTGACACCAGCCTGGCCAACACAGTGAAATGCCGTCTCTACTAAAAATACAAAAATTAGGCCAGGCGTGGTAGCATGGCACACACCTGTAATTCCAGCTATTTGGGAGGCTGAGGCAGGAGAATGGCTTGAGCCCTGGAAATGGAGCTTGCAGTGAGCTAAGATCGCACCGATGCACTCCAGCCTGAGTGACAGAGCAAGACTCCATCTCAAAAAAAAACCAAAAAAGATGGCTAGCAATTTGGTACTTAAAGGGAATGGTGATCAATTGCAAATGAGATTAAGATGTGTCCACAAATAATAAGGGCCTTAATACCAGAAGTCAGATCGTAACCTAGAATGGATGGGACAGGAATGGCAAAACCACACAGGAAGCAAAGCTACAGAACCTAGAAGAGACAGAGAGAGGAGACCAGAAGTATTTAGGCCATATCTGACTAAGAACTTTTAGAAAACCCCAGTAAGAAAAGAATTACAAGGCTGGGCATGGTGGCTCACACCTGTAATCCCAGACCTTCAGGAGGCTGAGGTGGGAAGACTACTTGAGCCCAGGAATTCAAGATCAGCGTGGGCAGCATAGAGAGACTCTCTTCTTTACAAAAGATTAAAAAACCTAGCTGGTCATGGTGGCACATGCCTTTTGTCCCGGCTATTCTGGAAGCCAAGGCAGGAGGATCACTTGAGACCAGGAGCTCAAGGTTACAACAAGCTGTGATTGCACCACTGTACTCCAGCCTGGGAGACAGAGTGAGATCTTGTCTCTAAAATATAGAAGAAAAGAATTATAAATTACTGTGAGAACCCCACTGTAAACCAGCTTTTAGCATGTTGAAAACAATTTTATTCAGGCTAACACTGTGGTAAACTGTATGTTTTTTCATACCAGGATATGTGTTTATTTCCAATAAATCTTTATCAAATGTGCCTTTAACAAGGCTTATTTCTGTCAGGTGTGCCCCACAGAAGTACTAAGACATGAATACATGCAGATACAACATAAGATACCCACAGAAGATCCAGGCAAAGCATTATGGAAGCTCACAGGAAAGAGCAAATTTTCTTTCAGCTGGCAGAATCAGGAAAGCTTCATGGAACTGGACATTTCAAATGGGCCTTGAAAGATGTGCAAGATATGAACAGGTATGGAGATTAGGACAGGACATTTCTTTTCCTTTTCTTTTTTTGGGATAGTCTCACTCTGTCACCCAGGCTGAAGTGCAGTGGTGTCATCTTGGCTCACTGCAATCTCTGCCTCCAGGGTCCAAGTGATTCTTATGCCTCAGCCTCCTGAGAAGCTGGGACTATAGGCATGCACCACCACACCCATAGTGATGCTAATTTTTGTATTTGTAATAGGGACAGCGTTTTACTGTGTTGGCTAGGCTGGTCTTGAACTTCTGCCCTCAAATGATCCACCAGCCTCAGGTTCCCAAAGTGCTGTGATTACAGGTGTGAGCTGCCACTTCTCCACTGACATTTCTTTCCCTCTTTTTTTTTTTAAACGGAATTTCGCTCTTGTTGCCCAGGCTAGAGTGCAATGGCACAATCTTGGCTCACTGCAACCTCTACCTCCTGGGTTCAAGTGATTCTCCTGCCTCAGCCTCCCAAGTAGCTGGGATTACTGGGCCCACCACCAAGCCCAGTTAATTTTTTGTATTTTTAGTAGAGACGGGGTTTCACCATGTTGGCCAGACTGGCCTCAAACTCCTGACCTTAGATGATCTGCCCGCCTCCGCCTACCAAAGGGCTGGGATTACAAGCATGAGCCACCACGCCCCACCTGACATTTCTTAATCATAGCCATTTTTGATTTGTGATTTGTGTGTTTGGGTTTTTTCTTTTTCAGGGCTAATTCACTTTATTTCTCTTGTATAAAAACCCTATGTTGTAGCCAAAACTGGTGCCTGGGTTCTCTGCACATAGACTCTGGGGTGGGTCTTGAGGAGGTGGTCAGTGAATTCCTGATAGGGAGACTTGTTGAATACAGTCTCCTTCCAGAGGTCAGGGTCAGATAGCTATAGGTCTTAGAGATGGCATCAGAGGTGGCCTTGGGGAAGTTACCCAGGGTGGCAGTGCAGCCCCGGCTGAGGTGTAGCAGTCATCAATATCAGCCATCATGAGCAGCTTCTTTGGCACAGGTGCCGAGACAATGGGCGCGAAGATGAGGCGCACCAGCACCGAGCCGAAGCAGCCTGTCACCTTGCAAGGGAAGGTGTGGGGTTTGCCGATCTTGTTCCCCAAGTAGCCTCTGCACACGGGGACAATGGAGAGCTTGGCCAGCATGATGGCCCCGCGGATGGCAGTGGCCACCTCCTTGGAGCACTTAACACCCAGACTAACATGGCCATTGTAGTCCCCAATGGCAACAAACACCTTGAACCTGGTGCACTGGCCAGTACGAGTCTGCTTCTGCACTGGCATAATCTTCAAAACCTTGTCCTTGAGAGAGGCCCCCAGGAAAAAGTCAATGGTCTCAATTCCTTGACAGGCAGGGAGAAGAGAGAGATATCCAGGGACTTGATCTTCATGTCCCTGACCAGGTGGCCCAGCTTGGTGACGGGCATCCACTCCTTATCCTCGGCCTTGCCTCCGTGAGCTCCTGGCCGCTGCCCTGGCCCCAGCCCTGTTCACTTGAACCCGGGAGGCAGAGGTTGCAGTGAGCAGAGATCATGCCATTGCACTCCAGCCTGGGCAACAGGAGCAAAACTCCATCTAAAAACCTGCCAGGTGCAGTGGCTCATGCCTGTAATCCCAGCACTTTGGGAGGCCAAGGTGGGAGGCCAGGAGTTTAAGATGAGCTTGGGCAACATAATGAGACCTCATCTCTTAAGAGAAATAAAGAATATCTAGCTTTTCAAAGCATACCAGAGGATGCAAGAAATTGACTTCCAGGATTAAGTTGGATTACGCAAGGTTATCGCCTGTGTTTCAACTTTCCAGCCTTTTAGGAATCCTGTTGCTGATTCCTATTCTTATCTGTTATTCTAGTGTCTGCTCCCCTCACCTTCTCTAATCTTCTTCTTGACACCTAAGCATTTAAAATTTTTTAGAGATGGGGTCTCTCTTGGTTGTCTGGGCTGGTCTCAAACTCCTGGGCTCAAGCAATCCTCCTGCCTCAGCCTCCCACGTAGACTATAGACACGTACCACCATGCCTAGGTTGACACCTAAAAATTAACCTTGACTTTACTCACCCCTTAAACATTTACCAAGAAATATTTGTTGTACCAGGCATTCCCTGGCACTGAGGCTATAAGGAGAAATAAGGCACTTGCCATAGAATAATTCATATTTAGTCAGGGAGACTTGTAATTAGTTCAAAGAGAGAGGTGCACATTACGATAGAAACACCAGTGGACTCTTGGAATTCAGAATTCAGGATTCTGTCTTAAGACCTGAAAAGCTATAATATATGGATTTGTATGTTTAATGAGGTGAAAATTTGAATGAAACTATCTTCAAGGTTGTTGTACAATGAAAGCAAAGCACTTAACCAGTAAGAAAGACCCAGATACATACACAGGCTGTGTATTTTGTTTTTGTTTTTGTTTTTGATACAGAGTCTCGCTCTGTCACCCAGGCTGGAGTGCAATGGCGTGATCTCGGCTCACGGCAACCTCCGCCTCCTGGGTTCAAGAGATTCTCCTGCCTCAGCCTCCCAAGTAGCTGGGATTACAGGTGCATGCCACCACACCTGGCTAATTTTTTTTTTTTTTTGTATTTTTAGTAGAGACAGGGTTTCACCAAGTTGTCCAGTCTGGTCTGAAACTCCTGACCTCAAGTGATCCACCTGCCTTGGCCTCCCAAATGGCTGGAATTACAGGCATGAACCACCACACTCGGCCGCAGAGTGTATATTTTGGCCTGGCACAGAATTCTTTACTCTTCCTTAAGCACACTTTTGCACTCGTTATAAATCTGAAGTGATGACTTAAAATACTTAGGTACATTTCATTGGAAAATTACGTGGTATAGCAGGGTTCTCAAAAATGAGGAGTTCTCAAAGACCTCAAGAAAATTTTCTTGGCTGAACATGGTGGCTCATGCCTGTAATCTCAGCACTTTGGGAGGCCGAGGAAGGTGGATCATCTGAGGTCAGGAATTAGAGACCAGCCTGGCCAACATGGAGAAACTCTGTCTCTTCTAAAAACACAAAAATCAGTCAGGCGCAGTGGCAGGGGACTGTAATCCCAGCTACTCAGGAAGCTGATGCGAGAGAATCGCTGGAACCTGGGAGGTGGAGGTTGCAGTGAGCCAAAATGTACCATTGCACTCCAGCCTGGGCCATAGAGCGAGACTCCATCTCAAAAAAAAAAAAAGAAAGAAAGAAAATTTTGTGGTGAATGTGAAGGATATATTGTACAGGTACTTGTCAAATATACCTGTATACTGAAAGCTATGAAATATTGCTGATTGTATAAAAGCACATCAATTAAAAAAATAGAAATAATGCTGAAAGGAATTAAAGATCTAAATAACACAATGAACAATATACATGAATTGGAAGACCCAGTATTGTTAAGATGCCAGTTCTCCCTCAACTGATCTATAGATTCAGTACTATCCCAGTTAAAATTTCAAAAGGTCTTTTTGTAGAAACTGACAAGCTCATTCGGTATGTGGAAATGCAAAGGACCTAGAATAGTCAAAACAATTCTGATAAAGAAGATAGTTGGAGGACTTAGACAACCTGATTTTAAGACTTTATATATAGTTGTATTAATGAAGACAGTCTGGTATTAATGTAAAGATAGACAGAGATCAACACCACAGAATATAGAGTTCAAAACAAATCAGCAAATATGTGGTCAACTGTGTTTCAACAAAGGGGACAAAAGAATTCACTGGAGAAGAGAGAAGTCTGTTCAACAAAAGTGCTGGAACAATTAGTCATACATATGCTAATAAATTAACTTTGTCTTTTGCTTTACACCACACACAAAAGTTAGCTTTAAATGGATTATGAACTGAAATGTAAAAGCTAAAGTTATAAAACATAGGAGAAATTATTTGTAACAAATAGTAGGCAAAGATTTCTTACTATACAAAATGCAAAAGCATAAATTTTAAAAAAGATAAATTGTACTTTATCAAAATTAAAAACTGGTCTTCAAAAGATACTGTTAAGAAAATTAAAAACTCAAGCCACTGATTGTGAGAAAATGTTTGAAATATATATTTGAGAAGGAATTCTTTTTTTTTTTTTTTTGAGACAGAGTTTCACTCTTGTTGCCCAGGCTGGAGTGCAATGGCACGATCATGGCTCACTGCAACTTCCACCTCGCAGGTTCAAGCAATTCTCCTGCCTCAGCCTCCTGAGTAGCTGGAATTACAGGCATGCACCACCATACCTGGCTAATTTTGTATTTTTAGTAGAGGTGGGGTTTCTCCACATTGGTCAGGGTGGTCTCGAACTCCAGACCTCAGGTGATCCACCCACCTAAGCCTCCCAAAGTGCTGAGATTACAGGCATGAGCCACCGAGCCCAGACAGGAATTCTTATTAGAATATAAAAACTTTTGTAACTTAGTAATAAGAAGACAAACAACAATTTTTTTTTTTTTAATGGGCAACAAAATTGAACAGGCACTTCACAGTAAAAGATATACAGGTCGATCCTTCCAGTAAGAGACAGCTTATGATGAAAAAAAAATTTTTTTTTAAAGATATATAGGCTGGACGTTGTGGCTCAAGCCTGTAATTTCAACATTTTGGGTGGCCAAGGCAGGAGGATTGCTTGAGCCCAGGAGTTCAAAACCAGCCTGGGCAACATAGTGAAACCTCTCTACAAAAAACTTTTTAAAAAAAATAGCATAGTGGCCAGGCACGGTGGCTCACACCTGTAATCCCAGTACTTTGGGAGTCTGAGGCTGGTGGATCACGAGGTCAGGAGTTCAAGACCAGCCTGACCAACACAGTGAAACCCCGTCTCTACTAAAAATACAAAAATTAGCTGGGCATGGTGGTACACACCTGTAATCCCAGCTACTCAGGAGGCTGAGGCAGGAGCATTGCTTGAACCTGGGAGACAGAGGTTGTTGTGAGCTAAGATCATACCATTGCGCTCCAGTCTTGTCAACAGAGCAGGACTCTGTCTCAAAAAATAAAATAAAATATCACAGTGATGCTTGCCTGTAGTCCCAGCCCAGCTACTCAGAAGACTGAGGTGGGAGGACTGCTTGAGCCTGAGAGTCGAGGTTACAGTGAGCCAAGATGGTGCCACTGCACTCCATCCTGGGTGAGAGGGCAAAATCCTGCCTTAAAAAAAAAGATATACAAATGGCCAAAAAGCACATAAAAAGATGCTTAATGTTATTAAGCATCAGAGAAATGCAAAGTAAAACCCCAGTGAGATACCACTATATACCCACTACAATGGCTACAATTTTAAAAGATTAACAACGCTATTGCCATATGTTGGCGAGGGTGCAGAGCAACTGGAATGATCATATATTGCTGGTGGGGTGTAAAATGATAAATCACGTTGGAAAACAGGTAATTTTTTATAATGTTAAATACTTGCCATATGACTGAGCAATTTCTTTCCTAGGTATTTATCCAACAGAAATGAAAACACATATCTACACAAAGACTTCTATAGGAACTTTCATCTTTAGTTTTATTCATAATAGCCCAAACTAAACACAAAAGTCCATTGACAGTTTTATTTGTTTAATAGATAAACAAATTGTGGAATATCCACACAATGGAATACTACTCAGCAATAAAAAGAAATGAACCACTGATAACCCAGAACAACATGAATAAATATCAAAAATACCATGCTGGCCGGGTGCGGTGGCTCACACCCGTAATTCTAACACTTTTAGAGGCAGAGGTAGGCCGATAACTTGAGATTAAGAGTTCGAGATGAGACTGGCCAACCTGGTGAAATCCTGACTCTAATATAAATGCAGAAATTACCCAGGCATGGTGGGCACCTGTAATCCCAGCTACTCGGGAGGCTAAGGCAAAACTGCTTGAACCTGGGAGGCTGAGGTTGCAGTGAGCCAATATAGTGCTACTGCCCTCCAACCTGGGCAACAGATCGAAACGCCATTACAAAAAAAAAAAAAAAAGCAAGAAACAAAAAATCATGCTGAGCAAAAAAAGCCAGAAACAAAAAAGAGTACTTACTAAATTATTCCATTTATATGCATTGTGCAAAAGGCAAAAACTCAAATTGCAGAAAGCAGATCAATATTTTGTCATGTCAAATGACTCAGGAGCCAACTTGAATAAGATTCCACTAACCAAAGATGGCTCAGTCTGGCTATCAATAAGCTTATTAATTGTAATGGATTAAAACACATTTGAGGCTGGGTAAGGTTGCTCATGCCTGTAATCCTAGCACTTTGGGAGGCCAAGACTGACAGATCACCTGAGGTCAGGAGTTCAATATAAGCTTGACCAACATGAAGAAACCTCATGTCTACTAAAAATACAAAATTAGCCAGGTGTGGTGGTGCATGCTTGTAATCCCAGCTATTCAGTAGGCTGAGACAGGAGAATCACTTCAACCAGGGAGGCAGAGGTTGTAGTGAGCAGAGATTGCGACATTGCACTCCAGCCTGGGCAACAAGAGCGAAACTCTGTCTCAAAAACAAAAAACACACATTTGATATGTCTCAATCCATGAATTCATAATGAAAACAAACATATACCCACATATACATTGTTTAATAATAAGAATATGACAAATTAACAATTGTCAGTTGTGAAAATAAGAATTGTTGTAACATGTTTTTTTTTTACCGTATTTCTAGCAGTGTGTCAGCCTGACCCCAAAGTTCTTCAAATTGAAAAACAAAGTATTGAATATATGAATAAATGGTTATTGAGTGAAAGGAATTGAGGCAAATGAAAATTTACAAGGGCTGATTTGTAAGGAAGGATATGAGTGATATTGTTTCTGTTGAAAAAAAATTTTTAGTGGTGGGGTCACACTATGTTGCCCAGGCTGGAGTGCACTGGCAAGTGCCTATTCACAGGTTCCACCATAGTACATTACAGCCTCAAACTCCTGGGTTCACACCATCCTCCTGCATTAGCCTCCTGAACAACCAGGACTAACTTACAGGCATGCACCACCCTGCCCGGGGAAACTTTTTTTTTTTTTTTTGAGACAGAGTCTTGCTCTGTAGCCCAGGCTGGAGTCCAGTGGTACGATCTTGGCTCACTGCAACCTCCTCCTCCCAAGTTCAAAAAATTCTCCTGCCTCAGCCTGGGATTATAAGAGCCTGCCACAACACCCAGCTAATTTTTGTATTTTTAGTAGAGACAGGATTTCACCATGTTGGCCAGACTAGTCTAGAACACCTGACCTCAGGTGATCCGCCTGCCTCGGCCTCCCAAAGTGCTAGGATTACAGGCGTGAGCCACCGTGCCCAGCCGGGGAAACATTTTTTAACATTGTTTTAACAATAAACAAAACTTTGAAATTATTTTTCTGGAAACCACCTGACTTTATGTTCTACTCACAGAAATTCTCTGAATTTACACTGTGTCCATTCTCAGCCTACATAGGTTTTCTTTTCTTTCTTTTTTTTTTTCGTATCTGACATGCCAGTTCCCCTGAAATCTTCCAGTTTAATTACAGTGCCAAGTAGTCTAATTTCCAGGCCACGTGGTTGCTATTTCAACACTTCTCATCCTCAAAGTCCCAAGTTTACATTTGATCATGTTTACTGTAGCCCATTTGAGCACTCCAATCAGTCCGCAGACATTTTGTCAGGGTTTTTATATTTTCTCCCTTTAAATTGGTGCCATGCGTTGAATATTTGTGCCCTCCAAAAACTCATGTTAAAACTTAATCCTGGGGCCAGGCACAGTGTCTCTCGCCTGTAATTCCAGCACTTTCGAAGGCTGAGGTGGGAGGTTCGCTTGAGCACAGGAGCTCAGAGTTATGGCTCATTCAGTTTTTCATATTTTGGCAAAATCTCAGCCTGGGCAATATAGTGAGTTTTCTCTTTCTCTCTCTCTCTCTCTCTCTCTCTCTCTCTCTCTCTCTCTCTCTCTCTCTCTCTCCTTTTTTTTATACAGAGTCTCACTGTGGCGCCCAGGCTGGTATGCAGTGGCATGATCTTGGCTCACTGCAATCTCTGCCTTCAGCTTCAAGCAATTCTCCTGCCTCAGCCTCCAGAGTAGCTGGGACTACAGGCGTGCACCACCACACCTGGCTAATTTTTTATATTTTTAGTGGAGGCGGGGTTTCACCATATTGGTCAGGTATGTCTTTTTTTTTTTTTTTTTTTCCACAGATGTTCCTTGGTCAGGCATGTCTTGAACTCCTGACCTTGTGATCCACCTGCCTCAGCCTCCCAAAGTGCTGCGATTACAGGCATAAGCCACTGTGTCTGGCTCTTGTCTCTTTTTTTTAAAATTAAAAAGAGAAAAAAAAGCATAAGAAACTTAATCCTCGGTCGGGCGTGGTTGCTCACACCTGTAATTCTAGCACTTTGGGAGGCCAAATTGGGCAGATCACCTGAGGTTGGGAGTTGGAGACCAGCCTGACCAACATGGAGAAACCCCATCTCTACTAAAAATACAAAAGAAAAATTAGTCAAGCGTGGTGGCACATGCCTTCAATCCCAGCTACTTGGGAGGCTGAGGCAGTAGAATCGCTTGAACCCAGGAGGTGGAGGTTTCGGTGAGCCGAGATTGTGCCATTGCACTCCAGCCTGGGCAACAAGAGTGAAACTCTGTCAAAAAAAAAAGAGTAAAGAAACTTAATTCTCCAATGTGTCAGTATTGAGAGGTGGGGTCTTTTAAGAGGTGGTTGGATCATTAAGTATCTGCCCTCAAGGATGGATTAATCCATGTATGAATTAGTGGGTTAATGGATTCGTGGGTTTTCAAGACGGCGGAATTGGTGGCTTTATAAGAAATGAAACAGCACATTAGCACACCCAGTCCCCTGCCATGTGATATCCTTCACTGCCTGGGAATGCTGAAGCATCTCCACCAGCAAGAAGGCCCTCACCAGATATGTCTTCTTGTCGACCTTGAACTTCTCAGCCTCCGTAACTCTAAGAAAAAAAAATTTTTTCTTAATAAGTTATCCAGTTTCGACATAAGAACAGAAAAATCAAACACCGCATGTTCTCACTTATAGGCGGGTGTTGAGCAATGAGAACACATGGACACAGGGAGGGGAGCATCACACACTGCGGTCTGTTGAGGGGGACTAGGGGAGGGACAGTAGGGGGTAGGGAGTTGGGGAGTGATAACATGGGGAGAAATGCCAGATATAGGTGACAGGAATGGAGGCAGCAAGCCTCATTGCCATGTATGTACCTATGCAACAATCCTGCATGCCTGCACACTTTACCCCAAAATCTAAAGTACAATAAAATATATAAAAATAAATAAATAAATAAAATAAATTATTCAGTTTCAGGCTGGGCGCGGTGGCTCATGCCTATAATCCCAGCACTTTGGGAGGCCAAGGTGGGCGGATCACTTGAGGTCAGGAGTTCAAGACCAACCTGGCCAACATGGCGAAACCCCATCTCTACTAAAAGTTAGCTGGGCGTGATGGTGGGCTTGTGTAATCCCAACTACTTGGGAGGCTGAGGCAGGAGAATCACTTGAACCCAGTAGGCAGAGGTTGCAGTGAGCCGAGATCGCATCACTGCACTCCAGCCTGGGCGACAAGAGTGAAACTCCATCTCAAAAACAAAATAATAAAATCATAAATTATCCAGTTTCATGTATTCTGTTATAAGCAACAAAAAACAGACTAGGACACTGGCATTGCTATAATTTGGATATTTGTCCTCTCCAAATCTCATGTTGAAATTTGATCATCAATGTTGGAGGTAGAGTCTGGTGGGAGGTGCTTGGGTGGTGGTGGCTAGGGGCCAGGTCACTACTGAATGGCTCAGTGTCCTCTCCATGGTAATGAGTGAGTTCTCGAGGAGACTTGGTTGTTTAAAAGAGGCTGGCACATCCTCCTCTCTCTAGCCATGTGACATGCCTGTTCTCTTGCCATGTGACACACTTGTTCTCCCTTCACCTTCTGCCATGAATGGAAGCTCCCTAAAACCCTCTCTAGTGGCCGGGCACAGCGGCTCATGTCTGTAATCCCAGCACTTTGGGAGGCCGAGGCGGGCGGATCACCTGAGGTCAGCAGTTCCAGACCAGTCTGGCCAACATGGTGAAACCTTGTCTCTACTAAAAGTACAAAAAAATTAGCTGAGCATTGTGGCGTGTGCCTGTAATCCCAGCTACTAGAGAGGCTGAGGCAGGAGAATCGCTTGAACCCAAAAGGTGGAAGTTGCAGTGAGCCGAGATGGTGCCACTGCACTTCAGCTTGGGCAACAGAACAAGACTCTGTCTCAAAATATATGTACTGCACTCCAGTCTGGGAGACAGAACAGGACTCTGTCTCAGGAAAAAGAAAAACAAAACAAAAACAAAAGCCCTCTCCAGAAGCAGATGGGGCACCATGCTTTTTGTACAGCCTGCAGAACCGAGCGCCAAATAAACCTTTTGTTTTGGTTTGGTTTGTTTTTGAGGCTGAGTCTTGCTATATCACTGAGGCTGGAGTACAGTGGTGTGATCTCAGCTCACTGCAACGTCCCGGGTTTAAGCAATTCTCCACCTCAGCCTCCAGAGTAGCTGGGATTACAGGCGCTTACCGCCATGCCCAGCTAATTTTTTGTATTTCGAGTAGAGACAGGGTTTCATCATCTTGGCCAGGCTGGTCTTGATCTCCTGACCTTATGATCCACCCACCTTGGCCTCCCAAAGTGCTGGGATTACAGGCGTGAGCCACCGCGCCTGGCCCCCTTTTGGTTTTTGTTTTTTTGTTTTTGAGACGGAACCTCACTCTGTTGTCCAGGCTGGAGTGCAGTTGCGCGATCTCGGCTCACTGCAATCTCCGCCCCCCAGGTTTAAGTGATTGTCCTGCCTCAGCCTGCCTAGTAGCTAGGAATACCGGTGTGCACCACCATGTTGGCTAATTTTTGTATTTTTCGTAGAGATAGGCTTTCACTGTGTTGGCCAGGCTGGTCTTGAACTCCTGACCCCGTGATTCACCAGCTTCAGCCTCCCAAAGTGCTGGGATTACAGGAGTCAGCCACTGTGCCTGGCCTGCATTTTTTTTTTTTTTTTTTTTTTTTTTTTTTTTTTTTTTTGAGACAGAGTCTCACTCTGTCATCAGGCTGGAGTGCAGTGGTACCATCTCAGCTCACTGCAACCTCCGCCTCCCAGGTTCAACTGATTCTTCTGTCTCAGCCTCCCGAGTAATAGGGACTACAGGCGCACACCATCATGCACAGCTAATTTTTGTATTTTTAGTTGAGATAGGGTTTCACCATGTCGGCCAGGATGGTCTCGATCTCTTCACCTCGTGATTCACCCTCCTCGGCCTCCCAAAGTGCTGAGATTACAGGTGTGACCCACTGCACCCAGCCAGCCTGCATATTTTTTAAATAAATTATTTAGAAAGCTAAAACAAACTCAACAGACGAAATTCAGTAGCGTTGAGATTTTGTCAAAATATTAAAAACTACATAAGGCATAAAGATATTTAAATATTTGCAGCAGCTAATTTAGCTCTAGTGTTTCCTAGAGTTACAGCTCAACTGGTGCTTCTTGCCCACTGCCCAGAAAAGCCAATACAATGAGAACAGCAGGAGTGTGGCAGCAGCGAAAGAGTTTAATTATTGCAAACAAGGCGGCCAAGCTAGAGGATGAGGGATAATTCTCAAATCTGCCTCCCTGAGAATTCAAAGCCTAGAGATTTTCAAAGATAGTTTGGCAGGTGGGGCTTGGGAATGGAGAATGTTGACTGGTTGGATAGGGGATGAAATCATAGGGTGTCAAAACTGTTTTCTATAGCTGAGCCAGTTCCTGGGTGAGGGTCACAGGAGCTGTTGACTCCATTTTTTGGTATGGTTTAGGGTGACACCAGCTGATCCATCAGAATGTAAGATCTGAAAAATACCTCAAACATCCGTCTTAGGTTTTACAATAATGATGTTACCTATAAGAGGAACTGAGAGGTTACTAATTTTGTGATCTCCAGCTACATGACTCCTGGACCATAATTCTATCCTTGAGGTCAGCTTGTTAGTTTTACAAAGGCAGTCTCGATCCCTGTACAAACAGGGGGTTAGTTTAGGGAAGAAACTATCATCTTTGTTTTATATATTTATTTATTTATTTATTTTTGAGACAGAGTCTCACTCTGTTGCCCAGGCTGGAGTGCAGTGGTACAATCTTGGCTCACTGCAACCTCTACCTCCTGGGTTCAAGAGATTCTCCTGCCTCAGTCTCCTGAGTAGCTGGGATTACAGGCGTGCACCACCAGAAATGGCTAAGCTTTTTGTTTGTTTGTTTGTTTTTGAGACGGAGTCCCACTCTGTAGCCCAGGCTGGAGTGCAGTGGTGTAATCTTGGCTCACTGCAACCTCCACCTCCCGGGTTCAAGCCATTCTCCTGCCTCAGCCCCCAAATAGCTGGGATTATAAACGTGCACCACCACAATGGCTAATTTTTGTATTTTTAGTAGAGACTGGGTTTTGCCATGTTGGCCAGTCTGGTTTGGAACTCCTGACCTCAGGTCATCCGCCCGCCTCGGCTTCCCAAAGTGCTGGGATTACAGGTGTAAGCCACTGTGCCTGGACTCATCTTTGTTTTAAAGTTAAACTATAAACTAAATTCCTCCCATAGTTAGCTTGCCCTATGCCCAGGAATGAGCAAAGAGAGCTTATGAAGTTAGAAGAAAGATGGAGTTAGTTATGTCAGATTTCTCTTGCTGTCATAACTGCCTTTTTTGCAAAGGCAGCTCCACTAGAGGCACAGCTCCCGTGTTTATGTATCTTAATTTAGAAGTTGCAAACAAGAAAGTATAAAGTTAGGCCATGGGTTCCACTCAGGTACAAATTCAAACCTTGTTAATTCATCCTTCATACAGCAGTATTTAATGAATATTGACTATGGATCAGGAACCATAGCAAAGACTGAGAATAACAAGGTCCCTCCTCCCTCAGAGCTTATAGTACAGTGTAGGGGCCAATCGAAAAACTTCTCCTTTGTCCTCTGAAGCTTCCCTGAAAAATCAACTCACAAAAGGCAGATTAACTGGAGAAAAAAATTTATTAATATGTACATGGAAAGAATCACAGAGTGATTACCCATCCCCTAAGAGGGTTCAGAAGCTTATATGCCATCTTTTTTTGTTTTTTTAAAAAAATTTTTAGAAGCTTATATACTCTCTTGAGGTTACAGTAAGAATTGGGGCTCAGAGCATGGCCAAAACCAGTTTGTAGTGGTAAATCAGGTTATGGAGGCAATACAGGTCATGCAAGGGAGAGAACAGTTCTGGCTAGCAAAGGTGGTCTTGCATGTAGATGAAACCTTACAGGTATCATCCCTCAGAGAGACTAGATGGTAAATGTTTATTTCAGATCTTTAAAGGTGCCAGACTCTCCATTAATGTTTCCTAGATCTGGACAAGAGAAGGCCTGGCTGCATCAATGCAGATTCTCTACAGATGCAATTTTCCCTATAAAAGACAGCTTTGCAGGGCCACATCTGTTTGCTAGCTCTCTGACAGTCAACTTGAAATATGTCAAATAAATATATTTTGGGGTAAAACATTTTTATTTCTCTCAATAGGAGGAAGAAAGTGTTTAAAGTAGTTGTCAGGTCTCCATATGCAAGCCTGGAGCCTGAAAGTCTGAAGTCCTGCTTGCCTTGGCAACACCCCTGACCCCAAAAAACTACCTAAACCTATAAAATCTGCTGTTTGCTAATGCCCTTTTCAGCCTTAGCCCACCTGCACCCAGGTGAATAAACAGGTGTGTTGCTCACACAAAGCCTGTTTGGAAGGTCTCTTCATTCAAAGCGCACATTTTTCAACATTTGGTGCCAGAAACCCAGGACGGGGGAAGTCCTACGGGAGACCAAACCCCCATTCCTGTTCTTGTGCTTCCTCCATGAAGAGATCTACCTGCCAACCTGGGGTCATCAGACCAGCCCACACGTACACCATCAGCTATTTTGGTAACCAGTCTCTCTTTTTTGCTTTCCTATCCTTTTGTCTTTTCCTTTCCACTTCCTCCCCCTTTCGGTTTTGTCCTTTTTCCACCGCAAAGACAAGGAAAATCAGGTAGACCAAGTTCTTCTGTGAGGTTCATGTCCGGAAAATCCTACGTAGGTCACGGTTCCAGGGACCTAGTTTCCCCAGGGGTTTGACTATTGTGGAGACGTTCACCCTAGTCACTCTCTCACCAGGCTCATGGCTGATACCGGTGGCAGGTCAACGTAGAGGATGCTCTCTTTGACTGCTCACAAATGACGAGGTTCAACCCAGGCTCAACTAGGGACTCCTTTTAAGGGGCTGGGTTGTGTGCCTATTCTTGTCTCTGCTGACTTTCCAGAACCACGGCCAATCGTCCAACCTCTATCCCTCTCTTCTCTCTGCTGGCCTGTGTTCTAAAGAACCTCAAGCCTTCTCAACTGTGTCCTGACCTAAAACCCAAATGTTTCATCCTCTTCTGTAACACTGCATGGCCACGACACAAGTTAAACAACGGCTCCAATTGGCCAAAAAATGGCACTTTCACCCTCTCTGTTTTATAAAATTTAGACAATTTTTGTTGAAACACGGGCAAATTATCTGAAATTCCCTACATCCAGGCATTTTTTTACACAGCAATCCCTCCCTAATCTCTACTCTTTCTCTTCCCTTCCGTCTGCCCCTCCTTCCTCTGCGGGTAAGCCAGAATCTTCCTTGTCCATCAACCCTTCCAACCGTTCTCCTCCCAGCCAGTCCAAACCAGGCCCTAATCCAGGACCTAAACCCACACCCCAGAGCCTTCCTCCTCTTCCTCTGCCCACAACCCACCTCCTTATGCCCCTCCTGTCACTTCCCCACCTCATAAGTGGCCCAGCTTACAGTTTAGTTCCTCGGCTACCTCCTTTGTCCCTCCCCAACAATTCCCCCTTCCAGAGGTGGCTGGAGCCAAAGGCATAGTTAGGGTGCACGTTCCTTTCCCTTTATCCAGCCTTTCCAAATTGGCCACCAGTTAGGCTCCTTTTCATCAAATCCTCCAATACTTAACCCAGTCCTATAATCTCAACTGGAGTAACTTAAATGTCATCCTTACTTCTATTCTCACCCCTAAAAAACGCTTAATATGCATTTTATCACCCAATCAACCCCAACATTACAAAAAGGTACAAAAATTAAAATCTGGCCCTCAAATCCCACAACAGGAATTAAGCAACCTCACCTTCAAGGTGTTCAATAATAGGGAAAAATCTGAGCGCATCTCAGAATTCCAGATGCTTGCCTCTTCCGTAAGACAAACCCCAGCCACACTACTGGCTCACAAAGACTTCAAAGCGCCCAGACTGCAGCTCAACCAGCCGCCCTTCCTGGACCTTGCTTCAAGTGTCGGACACCTGGCCACTGGGTCAAGAAATGCCCGCAGCCCGGGATTTCTCCTAAGCCCTGCCCCATCTGTGTGGGGGGGCCCCCACAGAAAGTCGACTGTCCAACTCACATTGCTGCTCCCAGAGCTCCTGAAGCTCCAATCCTTGGCTTGGCAGCTAAAGACTAATGCTGCCCTAGCATCTTGGAAGCTCCCTAGACCATGACGGACGCCAAACTTCGGGTAACTCTTACAGTGAAGGGTAAGTCCATCCCCTTCTTAATCAACACAGAGGCCACCCACTTCACGCTGCCTTCTTTTCAGGGACCTGTCTCCTTGGCCTCCATAACTGTTGTGGGAATTGACAGCAAGGCCTCCAGGCCCTTGCAACTCCCCAAGTCTGGTGTCAATTAGGCCGGCACTCCTTTCCACATTCTTTCCTAATCATCCCCACTTGTCCAGTTCCCGTTAAGCCAAAATATTCTAGCAAAATTGTGTGCCTTCTTAACTATTCCTGGGCTACAGCCACACCTCATTTCCACCGTCCTCCCCAAACCCGTACCTCCCTCAATAGCTCCCCTTATGTTCCCCAAACTTAACCCTAGGGTGTAGAACAATGCCTTCCCATCTGTTGCTACAAATC
>PVKP010016799.1:0-47407 GCA_004027715.1 Plecturocebus donacophilus
AGAGCATCACCATAATGAAGAATCTACATCAACTAATGGGCAAAACAGCCAGCTAGCATTACCAGAAGCTGCAATTTTCATCTCTGATAAAACAGACTTTAAAACAACAAAGACCATAAGAAACAAAGAGGGACATTACATGGTGGTGAAAGGATCAATGCAACAAGAAGAGCTAACGATCCTAAATATATACGCACCCTTTACAGGAGCACCCAGATACTTAGGGCAAGTTCTTAATGACTTACAAAGAGACTTAGACTCCCACACAATAATAGTGGGAGACTTTAACATTACACTGTCAATATTACACAGATCAACGAGATAGAAAATTAACAAGGATATCCAGGACTTGAACTCAGACCTGGAACGAAGAAACTTAACAAATATTTACAAAACTCTCCTCCCCAAATCCACAAAACATACATTTTTCTCAGTATCACATTACACCTATTTTAAAAGTGACCACATAATTGGAAGTAAATCACTCCTCAGCAATTGCATAGTATCTCACAGTTTTAAATAACATATTGGTTGGCTGCTTGTTTGTTATTTTCATCCCCTGTTCCTTCCTGTCTCCATTATTAAGCACAATTATTGGCATAAAAAGGTTTTTAATACCCATTTTTAGACTGCATTCTAGCCTGGGCAATAGAACAAGAATCCCGTTCTCTCTCCCTCTTTCTCTTTCTCTCTCTTTCATTCTTTTTTTTCTTTCTTTTGCTCTTTCTTTCTTTCAAAAAAAAGAAAAAAAGAAATCTGGCATTAGACAAGGATGCCCCCTCTCTCACTACTCCTATTCAATCTTAGTATTAGAAGTTCTAGCCAGAGCAATCAGGCAAGAAAAAGAAATAAAGGGTATTCAATTAGGAAAGGAGGAAGTCAAATTGTCTCTATTTGCAGATGACATGATTGTATATTTAGAAGATCCCATTGTCTCAGCCCAAAGTCTTCTGGAACTGATAAGCAACTTCAGGAAAGTCTCAGGATACAAAATCAGTGTGCAAAAACACAAGCATTCCTATACACCAATAACAGACTTAAAGAGAGCCAAATCAAGAATGAACTGCCATTCACAATTACTACAAAGAGAATAAAATACCTAGGAATACAACTAACAAAGAACGTAAAGGACCTCTTCAAGGAGAACTACAAACCACTGCTCAACGAAATAAGACAGGACACAAACAGATGGAAAAACATTGCATGCTCATGGTTAGGAAGAATCAGTATCGTGAAAATGGCCATACTGCCCAAAGTAATTTACAGATTCAATGCTATCCCCATCAAGCTACCAATGACCTTCTTCACAGAACTGGAAAAAAACAACTTAAAATGGAACCAAAAGAGAGTCTGCATGGCCAAGTCAATTCTAAGCAAAAAGAACAAAGCTGGAGGCATCACACTATCTGATTTCAAACTATACTATAAGGCTACAGTAGTCAAAACAGCATGGCACCGGTATCAAAATAGAGATATAGACCAATGGAGCAGAACAGAGGCCTCGGAGGCAACACCACACATCTACAACCATCTGATCTTTGAAAAACCTGACAAAAATAAGCAGTGGGGAAAGGAGTCCCTGTTTAATAAATGGTGTTGGGAAAACTGGCTAGCCATGTGCAGAAAGCAGAAACTGGACCCCTTCCTGACACCTTACACTAAAATTAACTCCAGATGGATTAAAGACTTAAATATAAGACCTAACACCATAAAAACCCTAGAAGAAAACCTAGGCAAAACCATTCAGGACATAGGCGTAGGCAAGGACTTCATGACCAAAACACCAAAAGCATTGGCAACAAAAGCCAAAATAGACAAATGGAACCTAATCAAACTCCACAGCTTCTGCACAGCAAAAGAAACAGTCATTAGAGTGAATCGGCAACCAACAGAATGGGGAAAAAATTGTTGCCATCTACCCATCTGACAAAGGGCTAATATATAGAATCTACAAAGAACTAAAACAGATTTACAAGAAAAAAAAATCCCATTCAAAAGTGGGCAAAGGATATGAACACTTTACAAGGATATGAACACTTTATATGAGGCCAAAAAACATAAAAAATGCTCATCATCACTTGTCATTAGAGAAATGCAAATCAAAACTACATTGAGATACCATCTCACACTAGTTAGAATTGCAATCATTAAACAATCTGGAGACAATGGATGCTGGAGAGGACGTGGAGAAATAGGCACACTTTTATACGGTTGGTGAGAGTGTAAATTAGTTCAACCATTGTGGAAGACAGTGTGGCGATTCCTCAAGGACCTAGAAATAGAAATTCCATTTGACCCAGCAATCCCATTACTGGGTATATATCCAAAGGTTTATAAATCGTTCTACTATAAGGACATATGCACATGAATATTCATTGCAGCACTGTTTACAATAGCAAAGACTTGGAACCAACCCAAATGCCCATCGATGACAGACTGGACAGGGAAAATGTGGCACATATACACCATGAAATACTATGCAGCCATAAAAAAATGATGAGTTCATGTCCTTTGTAGGGACATGGATGAAGCTGGAAACCATCACTCAGCAAACTGACACCAGAACAGAAACTCAAACACTGCATGTTCTCACTCATAGGCAGGTATTTAATAATGAGAACACATGGACACAGGGAGGAAAGCATCACACACTGGGGTCTGTTGGGGGAAATAGGGGAGGGACAGTGCGGGGTGAGGAGTTGGGGAGAGATAGCATGGGGAGAAATGCCAGATATAGGTGATGGGGAGGAAGGCAGCAAATCACACTGCCATGTGTGTACCTATATAACAATCTTGCATGTTCTTCACATGTACCCCAAAACCTAAAATGCAATAAAAAAAATATTATTTTGAGGCAGCATCTCACTCTGTCACCCAGGCTGGAGCACAGTGGCACTATCTTAGCTCACTGCAGTCTTTCTCTCCTGGGTTCAATGATTCTCATGCCTCAGTCTCCTAAGTAGCTAGGACTACAGGCATGCACCACCATGCCTGGCTAATTTTTAGTTTGTTTTTGTTTTAGTAGAGGTGGGGTTTCACCACATTGGCCAGACTGATTTTGAACTACTGAGCTCAAGTGATCTGCTCACCTTGGCCTCCCAGTATGCCAGAATGAGGCACCATGCCTGGCAAAAACTTTAAAAATCATACAAATTTAGAATCCTATCAGCACACAGTTTCCTGTGACACAGTTCAGACAGAAATAGGGTACAAGAAAATATGCTAACATATATATAAACTTTATAAATGAAAAAAACAGAAACAGGCATGATTGAGATACATTCAGTCACTGATAACTAGTTGTGCCCTAAGGGACACTAACAAGAGAAATTGTGCTGCAGAGAAAAACTATATATAGATATATAGGAAAATAAACTGCAAGATTAACACATACATGTTTATTATTGAAAAAAAAAAATCACAGCCCTCCAAAATTTCTCCATATTTCAAGTTGACAGTTACTTTTCTCTCAAAACTTTGAGGATTTAATTCTACTCTTTCTGGTATTGTTACTGATAACTCATGTATATTTGGTAAAATAAAAATAAACTTCTTCATAGCTCCTTTCCCTTGCTACTTGCAAAATTGTACTTATGGTGTTGTGTAGGCCACTGAATCTTAGGTATGAATTTCTTTTTAATTATATTGTTTTGGATGTCATCCTTACAGGATAAAATGACTTTTTTAATTTTAAGAAAATCATAATTATTGTTTCCTCCAATAAGGACCCTCCTTGCTCTTGTAGTTGGTTCCAAGTACTCTAATTTACATATATGTTAGGTCTTTCCATTCAATCCTACAGATAAGGGGTTGGCAAACTTTCTGACATTTTCTCAATAACAGGTCAGATACTAAATATTTAGCCTTTAAGGGCTTTTTCTCTCTCTCTCTCTCTTTTTTTTTTTTTTTTTTGCATTTTGCTTCTCCTAGTGTCTTTATTTGGATATATCTTCCAACTTATTTTCTTTTCAGCTATGTCTAATTGTTTTAACCTATCCATTGAGATTTTTAAAAACTGAGTCTATGTCAACATTTTCTTTCCTAGAAGTTTCATTTTTTTTTTTTCAAATTTGTCTATTCCCCTCCTCCCAAAAGTCTTATGTTTTGTTTTGGTTTTAGATGGAGTCTTGCTCTGTTGCTCAGGCTAGAGTGCAGTGGCACAATCTTGGCTCACCACAACCTCCATCTCCCAGGTTCAAGTGATTCTCCTGCCTCAGCCTCCCAAGTAGCTGGGATTACAGGCAAGTGCCACCATGTCCAGCTAATTTTTGTATTTTTAGTAGACAAGGGGTTTCACCCTGCTGGCCAGGCTGGTCTTGAACTCCTGATCTCAAGTGATCTGCCTGCCTTGACCTCCCAGAGTGCTGGAGTTACAGGAGTGAACCACCATGCCTGGCCAAAAGTCTTACAGATTTTACAAACAGCTGTTCTACTGAAGTCCTAGGGAGAATGGGGTGCAAGTTTGTGGGGCTATATTTATTGATCCTTATTTCTGCCATTATTTCTGCTTCTACTTATTATACATTGCTTTTTAATGTTATTCACCTTTGATCATGAGCTAATTTCTTTATCTTGATCCTGCTTCTGCCAATGGCCAGTCTGGGACCTTTAGCTTCCTTAAGACCTTCATTCAACTTTTCCACCTCACCATTAGCCCATGGCACAATTAGTATGCTAACATGGCTCCAAGCATCTGACCTAAAGCAAATCCCACCATCTCAGCTACTGACTGCTCTGTCTGGGGAGGGAAAGACCTCCCTCACCTCTTCTGAGATGGGTAGTAACTCAGAAAAATATATCCATGCAGGATGTATTTGTTAATCTGGAAATAAAGTTGATAGATTTCTAAGATTAATTCTAACTAATCTCAATCAATATTCTAATTATTTTAGTTAGCTCAACTTTTACAACTTAGATTATAAATTTCTTATAGAGTGACAGTTATGCAATTCAGAGGTTCAGTAGTAAATAGTGACAGTTAAGCAATTCAGAGGTAGCATAACTGACAATTCATTTGGGAAAAAAGAAAGCTGGCTCTCTACCTCATAGCATATGTAAAAATATCTTTAATACATCTGATGTAAAAATTAATTATACCTGGATTTTAAGTGCAAAAGGTAAAGATATATAAGAATATTTTATTTAGCATCTTGATGTGAGAATACATTCCTAAACATGGCATAATATATTAGACACAATAAAAGTTTGACTATACAAAATTTAAAATTTCAATTAAAAAAAAAAAAAGCTTTGAGGGACAAACAACAGTTTAAAAACTAGAGTACAAACTGGTAAGAAAAAGATATCCCAAAAGATTGAGTAGGCAAGTCACATGGCAAACAAATATAAGACAACCAACTCCACCCGTAGCCTGGAAAATGCAAATTAAAGAAATCTTTCCATTCAAATTAACAAAAAATACATGCATAATGGCTCACACCTGTAATCCCAACACTTTGGGAGGCCAAAGCAGGAGGATCACTTGAGGCCAGGAGTTTGAGACCAGTCTGGCCAGCATAGTGAGACTCCATCTTCTACAAACAAACAAACAAACAATGAATTAGCTGGGTGTAGTGGCATACACCTGTTGTCCCAGCTACTCAGGAGCCTGGGGTGGGAGGATCACTTGAGCCTAGGAGTTTGAGGTGATAGTGAGCTATGATCATGTGACTATACTGAAGCCTGGGCAAGAGCAAGACCCTGTCCTTAAAGAAGACAAAAACATAATAACACACAAAAAATAAAGACAATAATATCTAATGCTGCTGAAGATAATGGGAAAGTGGTATTTTCAAAGTTATAAGGGAGTAAATTGCTCTAACATTTATTGGATTTAAAATCTATTAACATTAAAACTATTCCCTTTGACTATACTTTCTGACTCAGCAGTCCCATTTTAGGAGCTCCACCCTTTGGAAATAGAAGCATAATTATATAAATTATGTGATTATATAAACTGGATATTACCTTCATTATTGTTCATGGTGGGAAAAGGCTGTAATCAACTGAATGAACAGGAACTTATTTAAATTATAATATAGCTATACTAATGAATGCTGTACAGCCTTTAAAAATGAATTAGTGTACATCCATCTGATGATTTAACACTCAAGATGCATTAAATTAATTGCCAAGTAACATATATAGATGATCATATCTTTGTAAAAACAAGTTCCTCAAATCTTCTACATGTTCATATTTCAATGGGTATAAGTAAGACAGAATAATATATAAGATTTCACCTCTCCTTTGGGAGGCTGAGGTGGGTGGATCCAAGGTCAAGAGATCACAAGATCATCCTGGCCAACATGGTAAAATCCCATCTCTACTAAAAATACAAAAATTAGCTGGGGTGGTGGTGCCTGCCTATAGTCCCAGCTACTTGGGAGGCTGAGTCAGGAGAATGGCTTGAACTAGGGATGCAGAGGTTGCAGTGAGCCGAGATTGTGTCACCGCACTCCAGTCTGGCGACAGAGCGAGACTCCATCTCAAAAAAAGATTTCCCCTCTCAATATCTGAAGTGGACAGAAACTTTATTTTTTAGATATCTTTATCATTAGATATCTAAAAGCCTTATAATTTAAAAATTACAAAATTCATAATTGGTTATAGCATTCATGTATAAATGACTTGTAACAATTTTTGGACTGGCAAATTGATTTTGACTGTTGGCTTCTACAGAATTGAGTACAAATTAATAAACAGTGTATAAATTAAATTATATAGATAGCATTTATAAATAATATCCAGAATATACAAAGAATTATAAAGAAACAAGAATTCCCATATACAGTAACTGTATTACAAACCACCAAATTTCACACTTTAAAGATATCTTTTATCTTAGTCATTTTAAAAAAATTACTACAAAGAAAAAAAAGAATGGGCCAAGGATGTGAGAAGCCAACTTATTGAAGAAAACCCAGGTTTTCTTCTAATTGAATTGCGCTTACAGAAAAACTGGAGTGTATTGTGTAAGCTAATAATTATTTACAAGAGGAAACACTGATGGTAGAAACCAGACTTGGTAAAATGCCTTTAGGAAGGTAAAAAATAAGATTCCCCTTAACTGAGAGCACAGACAATTCATCCTTTGTAATAGAGGAGATAGCAGAGCATATGAATAGTGATGCTTGTAGATATGGTTATGGAAGTCTGTGGAAGGTATCCTCAGATTGCTTCTGTTCTCAGTGGAAAAGCAGCAAGAATAGGTAGCACAGACTGATGGTGGGTAGCGTTGATTGGCAATCTGAGTAGAATGGAGATATAAAATAGTTGACTCCCTAGGGAGAGTGAATGGCCCATGGAAACAGATTTCTGGGCAGCATTAAGGTGAATTTGCGTCCACAAATTTAAAGTGAGACTGGTTATCATAGTTGCACATCTTTCTCTAACCACACTCAGCTGAGTGAAAAGCAGGCATTCATATTTAATAAGGATTTGAACTTTGCCAAGCAAATACAACAAAGAAAGGAGCAATGGAGTTGACGGGGTATGCAAAGGAGTGATTATTAATAATGTACTACAGGCTGGGCATGGTGGCTCATATCTGTAATCCTAACACCTTGGGAGGCTAAGGAGGGTGGATCACTTGAGGTCAGGAGTTCAAGACAAGCCTGGCCAACATGGTGAAACCCCGTTTCAACTAAAAATGCAAAAAAAATTAGCCAGGTGTGGTGGCATGGGCCTGTAATCGCAGCTAGTCAGGAGGCTGAGGCAAGAGGATTGCTTGAGCCCAGGAGGCGGAGGTTGCAGTGAGCTCAGATCGTGCCACAGCACTCCAGCCTGGGCAGCAGAGTGAGATGCTGTATCAGATAAATAAATGAAAAGACAAATCAGGCAAGGCACAGTGGCTCACAGCTGTAATCCCAGCACTTTGGGAGGCTGAGGTGAGTGGATCACAAGGTCAGGAGATTGAGACTATCCTGGCCAACATGGTGAAACTTCATCTCTATTAAAAATATAAACAAATTAGCTGGGCGTGGTAGCACATATCTGTAGTCCCAGGTACTCAGGAGACTGAGGCAGACTTGCTTGAACCCAGGAGGTGGAAAAAAAAAGATAAACTTAGGATAAGCAGAGAAGTAAGGGCATGAAAGGTGAGGTGCTGTGAAAAACACTAGGATTAATGGATTGTAGGCCTCGGTTAAGTCTAAGGATTGTTGGCATCAAGGGCCTAAAAGGAGTATGCTAGAAAAAAAAGATAGGAGCAAGTAGGGACAGAATAGGATGCTGGAAACTGAGACCAAGGGTTTTTGTTATGCGTAATGACAAAGGAGTGATGACAAAGGAGAGTGGCCGAGGCTAATCTTACTACTCAAGATCATTAGCAGAGATGTCAAAGGACTAAGTGTCATTTGGAGAGTGATGGTGAAGTAGAGACTAAAATCTGAGAACAATAAAGCGTGAACCAGGAATGGTAAATGATGGTGGGTGATATAGTCTGATGATCAGGAAAAATTTTAAGCTGGAAGATTTTAGGGAGGAGGGAGATAAGAATGAGAAAGGTCTACAAGCAGCACTGCAAAGAAAAACCACAAGAAAACAAGCTCCAAATGAGAGGCTGCAGGAGAAAGCCAGAGTTCTGTGAGAGCAGGGGATCTCAAACTTCAGTGTGTACGAGAATGACCTGGAGGGTTTGTTCAACTATAGACTGCTGGACCTCACATCCAGAGTTTCTGATTTAGTAGGTCTTAAGTCTGAGCATCTGCATTTCTAAAAATTCCCGGACACTGCTGATGTAGCTGGTCCATGGACTACACATTCAAAACTCAGAACAAAAACAAGAAAAAAAAAATCAAAAGGATTGACTATGCAGAGAACATCATCGATTACATATCATGCATTCTAGAAAACACAATAAAAATGTTCTAGGAGTTGGAGGGGTTGTGAGATGGAGCCAGAAAAGGAAGGCTTCACAAAATTAGGATTTAGTTGGAGACAGTTCTATGTATGACATTAAAAGAAGCCAAACAACCTTTTACTAAAAATAATGTATACTATAGGAAGGATTGGTTATAAATCAATACCTTTATTTGCTAAACTGACTTCAACTAACCCAATAAAAATTTGTTGAGTAACTGGAATGTGCCAGGCCCCTTATAGCCTAAGAATAGGTTAAGTGCCAAGTCGGTTAAACAGAGTAACCATAGCTATAATTTTTTATATTATGTAAATAAAATTATAATCTTTTTTTTTTTTAAAGAAAGAAAAAGAGCGAAAGAAAGAAAAAAGAATGAAAGAGAGAAAGAGGAAGAGAAAGCGGAGAACAGGATTCTTGTTTTATTGCCCAGGCTAGAATGCAGTCTAAAAATGGGTTTTAGATACCTCTTTTATGCCAATAATTGTGCTTAATAATGGAGACAGGAAGGAACAGGGGATGAAAATAACAAACAAGCAGCCAACCAGTATTTTATTTAAACCTGTAAAATGCTATGCAATTGCTGAGGAGTGATTTACTTCCATTTATGTGGTCACTTTTAAAATAGGTGTAACGTGATGCTGAGAAAAACATATGTTTTGTGGATTTGGGATGGAGAGTTCTGTAAATATTTGTTAAGTTTACTTGTTCCAGGTCTGAGTTCAAGTCCTGGATATCCTTGTTAATTTTCTATCTCGTTGATCTATCTAATATTGACAGTGTAATGTTAAAGTCTCCCACTATTATTGTGTGGGAGTCTAAGTCTCTTTGTAAGTCATTAAGAACTTGCCCTATGTACCTGGGTGCTCCCAGGTACATATATACATTTGGTGTGTATATATTTAGGATCATTAGCTCTTCTTGTTGCACTGATCCTTTCACCACCATGTAATGTCCCTCTTTGTTTCTTACGGTCTTTGCTGTTTAAAAGTCTGTTTTATCAGAGATGAAAATGGCAGCTTTTTTTTTTTTTTTTTTTTTTTTTTTTTTTTTTTTTTTTTTTTTTTTTTTTTTTGCTCTCCATTTGGTTGGTAAGGCTTTCTCCATCCCTCTGTTTTGAGTCTTTGTGTATCCTTGCATGTGAGATGGTCTAGATACAGCATACCGATGGGTTCTACCTTTTTAGCCAATTTGCCTGTCTGTGTCTTTTGATTGGGGCATTTAGTCCATTTAATTTTAGGATTAATATTGATATATGTGAGTTTGATAGTGCTATTTAATGCTAGCTGGCTGTTTTGTACATTAGTTGATGTAGATTCTTCATTATGGTGATGCTCTTTACCTTTTGGTATGTTTTTGGAGTGGCTGATACTGGTTGTTCCTTTCTATGTGTAGTGCTTCTTTCAGAAGCTCTTGTAAAGCAGGCCTGGTTGTGACGAAATCTCTGAGTACTTGCTTGTTTGCAAACAAATTTATTTTTCCTCCAATTATGAAGCTTAGTTTGGCTGGATATGAAATTCTAGGTTGAAAGTTCTTTTCTTTAAGGATGTTGAATGTTGGCCCCCAATCTCTTCTGGCTTGTAGGGTTTCTGCTGAGAGATCTGCTGTGAGTCTGATAGGCTTCCTTTTGTGGGTAACCTGACCCTTCTCTCTGGCTGCCCTTAGCATTTTCTCCTTCATTTCAACCCTGGTGAATCTGACAATTATGTGCCTTGGGGTTGCTCTTCTTGAGGAATATCTTTGTGGTGTTCTCTGTATTTCCTGGACTTGAATATTGGCCTGCCTTGCTAGGTTGGGGAAGTTTTCCTGGATAATATCCTGAAGAGTATTTTCCACCTTGGATTCATTCTCTTCTTCACATTCAGGTACACCTATCAAACGTAGATTAGGTCTTTTCACATAGTACCCTATTTCTTGGAGACTTTGTTCATTCCTTTTTACCCTTTTTTCTCTAATCTTGTCTTCTCGTTTTATTTCATTGAGTTTATCTTTGCCCTCTGATATCCTTTCTTCTGCTTGGTCAATTTGGCTGTTGAAACTTGTGCATGCTTCGTGAAGTTCTCGTGTTGTGTTTTCAGCTCCATCAGTTCACTTATATTCCTCTCTAAGTTGTCCATTCTCGTTAACATTTCGTTAAATCTTCTTTCAAGGTTCTTAGTTTCTTTGCATTGGGTTAGAACATGTTCTTTAAGCTCACAGAAGTTTCTTATTATCCACCTTCTGAAGCCTGATTCTGTGAGTTCATCACACTCATCCTCCGTCAAGCCTTGTTCTCTTGCTGATGAGGAACTGTGATCCCCTGTAGGAGGAGAGGCATTCTGATTTCGGGTGTTCTCAGCCTTTTTGCACTGGTTTCTTCCTATTTTTGTGGATTTATCCACCTATTGTCTTTGTAATTGCCGACTTTCAGATTGGGTCTCTGAGTGGACATCTGGCTTGTTGGTGATGAAGTTTTTCTGTTTCTTAGTTTTCCTTCGGTGGACGCCCCTTCCCCACAGAGCTTGGTCTTCCCGGGTTCAGCTGTGCTTGCTGTGAAACTCTCAGTCCTCAGTGCTTCCAATTGCTGTTCTCCTTGTGGGGATGGGATCAGCTGAGCTCGACTAAAAGGGCACCCAGTCCCGTACACTCTGCACCAAGAAGCGCCGCACCAGGGCGCCGGCACAACAGCCACGCTGGCCAAAAGAGTCATGCTGGCGACCCTTGTGGCTCCTCCGCCGGGAATCTCCCAGTTTGTGGGCAACAAAAATTGGTCTGAAATGGCGTCCACTCGCTCTCTGCGCTTTCACTGGGAGCTACAATCCTAAGCTGCTGCTACGCGGCCATCTTGTATCTCTCTCCATCAGGTGATGAAGTTTTTCTGTTTCTTAGTTTTCCTTTGGCCGATGCCTGTTCCCCACAGAGCTGGACCTTCCTGGGTTCGGCTGTGCTTGCTGTGAAACTCTGTCTTCAGCGCTTCCAATTGATGTTCTTGTAGTTATGGGACCAGCCGAGCCCAACTAAAAGAGCACCCAGTCCCGTATACTCCGCACTGAGAAGCGCTGCACCGGGGCGCCGGCAAAACAGCCGTGTCAGCCAAAAGAGTCACGCTGTGACCCGTGTGGCTCTTCCGCCAGGAATCTCCTAGTTTGTGGCCAATAAAAATTCATCTGAAAGTGCAGCGTCCACTCGCTCTCTGCGCTTTAACTGGGAGCTACAATCCTGAGCTGCTGCTAATCAGCCATCTTGGATCGCTCTCTCTATGTATAATCATATAAGACAATCTATACTGTTTAGCACACACAAACTAATTTCTTAGTTAAAATAGGTATAGTTGGATAAGAATAAACTGTCACTGCCAGGCATGGTGGCACGTGCCTGTAGTCCCAGCTACTTAGGAGGCTGAGGCTGGAGGGTTGCTTGAGTCTAGGAGTTCTGGGCTGTAGTGCGCTATGCCGATCAGGTGTCTGCACTAAGTTCAGCATCAATAGTCTCCTCCCAGGAGCTGGGGACCACCAGGTTGCCTAAGGAGGGGTGAACTGTCCCAGGTCAGAAACAGAGCAGGTCAAAACTTCTGTGGTCAAAACTCCCATGTTGATCAGTAGCAGGGCCTGTGAATAGCCACTGCACTCCAGCCTGGGCAACATAGCAAGACCTCATCTCTGGAAAAAAAAAAAAAAAAAAAAAAAAAAAAGAGAGAATACACTATCACTTTACTTATTTATTTGGCAGGGTCTCACTCCCATCTCCCAGGCTGGAGCGCAGTGGCATGATCTCAGCTCACTGCAATCTTGACCTCCTGGGCTCAAGAGATCCACCCGACTCCCACCTTTTAAGTAGCTGGGACTACAGGTGCATACCACCATACCCCACTAATTTTTGCATTTTTTTTTTGTAGAGACAGAGTCTCAACCTGTTGCCCAGGCAAGTCTTGAATTCCTGGGCTCAAACAATCTGTCTGCCTCAGCCTCCCAAAGTGCTGGGATTACAGGCATGAGCCACCCTAACTATCACTTTAATTCTGGCTGTGTCATGAAGGTCACATTACCATTTAGCTACTAGTTAATCATGTTTTTAAAATGCCTGATAATTTAAAGATATGTAAAAAATTTATATTCATTATAAAAATGAAGTCAAGAAATTTTTTCTTTCGCTATAATAAGCACATACTTTAAATTTTTACTTTAGATAGTATCAAAACACTGCCTGAATCATGTTACACTTCAAGAGTTCAAAATTTTAAAATACATTAAGCTGACACACATGGTTGACACATAATTGCAACTTGAAAATAACAGAACAAATATTTTACAGAATATTTAAAGTCTTACTGTAGTTAAGTAAAATATTTTAAACATTCATTGCTATCACACATGCATACTAAGAAATCTCATAAGTCATATAGAAACTTACGTACATAATAATTACTATTAAATATTACAAATAAATATTTCAGTTATTTTGACTCAAATTCAACATCTTTCAAACCATAGGCAGTATTTCTTGTTTTGTTTTGTTTTCCTTTTTTTGAGACAGGGTCTCTGTTGCTGAGGCTGGAGTCAAGTAGCACAAACACAGTGCACTGCAGTCTTGACCTCCTAGGTTCAAGTGATTCTCCTGCCTCAGCCTTCCATGTAGCTGAGTCTATTAGTGTGTGCCACCACAGCTAATTTTTTTTTTTGGTAGAGGCGGGGGTCTCACTCTATCACCCAGGCTGGAGTACAGCAGTGTGATTTCAGCTCACTGCAACCTCTGCTTCCTGGGCTCAAGTGATCTTCCTACCTCAGCCTCCTAAGTAGCTGGGACCACATGCATGCAACACCACATCCAGCTGATTTTTTGTAGAGACAGGATTTCACCATGTTGCCCAGGCCCAAACTCCTGAGCAATCTGCCCACCTTGATCTCCCAAAGAGCTGGGATTGTAGGTAACAGCCACCACAACTGGCAATTCTGGTCAACATTTCTTTAAATTACATTTCAATATAAATTTTTAATATAGAACCAGCAGAGAATTCTTATGAAATCTGACATTCAGTGAAACCAAGTATTATTTGTTAGAATCTAAATATTTTTGAAGGCAGACAAATATTAGTTTTAAAAGTTGAAAACTCAACAAGAACTATGTTTTTTATACAGTTGCATATAGTCTACATTATTTTTCACTTATTGAATAAAAAAAGCCATACTCTTCAGTTTTAAACAAGCAGGAACTATCCCTTTTGAATTTTCATTGCTTTAAACAAGGCCTATAATACATAATTATTTATAGAAAGAATGAATATCTGGGAATTTATCCAATTTTAGGGATCCAAAATTATTAAATTTCCTGTGAATTATGTCGTTAAAAAAATAAGCATATAGCTATGAAAAATGTAAGTGAAAACTGTTTAATCATTTTAGAGCTGTCAAAATACAATATAAGATTGGTATCTTGGTATCTGAAAGCAATCATTTTAGCATATACATTGTGATCTTTTACCATTCATTTTAAATTGATGGTTAATTTAAAAACTGAGTTTTAATCAAAGTTGTTTTCAAACATTGTCATAATGTCACTTTGAAGAGTCATATCAATGGTACCCGCCATCTGCAGAAAAAGCAGAAAATTTTCATATTACTTTAAAACTGTATGCTTCTATTATAACTATGCAATAATGATTATGCCACATTTGGGAACAGATCATACAAAATGAAATTTATTCAATAATAATTTATTATTTTTTTCTCAGTCTGAATAAATTTGTACATAATTATTTCTCTCCAAATTCTGATTAATATATTGTTCATGTGATAAATAAAAACCTAAAAGAACACTAAGAATAAGTTTGACCCCTCTCTACAAGTTAAAGAGACAGTTCAAAGTTGACAAGAGTGGGTATGAATAAGAACATAAACTCTGAGAGCACATTGTCTGTCTTCTAATACAAACATAATGCCAGACACACAAAATTACTTTCTGAATGAATCAATATCTTCGTTAGGAGAGAGACAACCATAATATGTAATGTTAAAGCTATGCACTTTCCTTGAGTCTGCCACTTATACTGTGTAACCTAGTAAGTCTGTTCTATGTATAAGCATTTATGAAGATCAAATCAGATTAAATATGTAACATTCAAGCAAAATGCCATATTAATCACTGAAAAGCTATTTAAAAAATAAGCCAAATTAGAGAAAAAGCTAATTAAGACAAGGGAAACAAATGTCAACTATACTCTGAAGCCTTTTCTAAATGCCCTTATAGTTAGATATTCTTTAGTATCTAAGATGACACCAAATATTAAAGTTCACAAAATGATTTTTTTTTGGAGACAGAGTTTCGCTCTTGTCCCCCAGGCTGGAGTGCAATGGTGCCATCTCGACTCACAGCAACCTCCGCCTCCCGGGTTTAAGTGTTTCTCCTGCCTCAGCCTCCTGAGTAGCTGGGACTACAGGCATGCACCAACACACCCAGCTAATTTTTGTATATTTAGTAGAGACAGGGTTTCTCCATGTTGGTCGGGCTGGTCTCAAACTCCTGACCTTGTGATCTGCCTGCCTCCAGCTACAAAATGATTTTTTAAAAAATAAATCAATAACAACAGACCAGAGTGGTAGGTAAAAGCACCAATTTACAATCAGTTGGTTGGCTTCTTGAATGTGAATTAGCATTCTCATTAGCTATGTGGGAAAATATTTGGAATTATGATTTGCCTATTGAAAGGATATTTAACATTTATGTCTTTTATAAACCATAAAAATTTCCTTAAATCTTCCTTAGAGACAAAAGGATACTTCTTAAATCTTAATCTAGATTACATTCTTTTTTTTTTTTTTTTTTTTAAAAACAGAGTCTCGTTCTGTCACCCAGGCTGGAGTGCAGTGGCATGGTCTTGGTGCACTGCAACCACCGCCTCCTGGGTTCAAGTGAGTCTCCTTCCTTAGCCTCCTGAGTAGCTGAGATTATAGATGTGTACCGTCATGCCCAGCTAATTTTGCATTTTTAGTAGAGACGGGGTTTTGCCCCATTGGCCAGGCGGGTCTCGAACTCCTAACTTCAAGAGATCCACCCACTTTGGCCTCCCAAAGTGCTGTGATTACAGGTGTGAGCTGCAGCAACTGGCCCAGACTATATTCTTTTTTTGTTTCTTGAGACAGTGTCTCACTCTGTTGCCCAGGCTGGAGTACAGTGGCATGACCTCAGCTCACTGCAACCTTGCCTCGCAGGTTCAGGTGTAGTGGTGGGCGGCTGTAATCCCAGCTACTCAGGAGTCTGAGTTAGGAGAATCGCTTGACCCCAGGAGGTAGAGGTTGCAATGAGCCGAGACTGCACCACTGTACTCCAGCCTGGGTGACAGAATGAAACTCTATCTCAAAAAATAAAATAAAAATAAAAAACAGGCCAGTAGTGGTGGTTCATGCCTGTAATCCGGCACTTTGGGAGGCCAAGGCAGGCTGATCACCTGAGGTCAGGAGTTTGAGACCAGCCTGGCTAACATGGTGAAAGCCCATTTCTACTAAAAATACAAAAAATTAGCTGGGTGTGGTGGTGCACGCCTGTAATCCCAGCTACTTGAGAGACTGAGGCCGAAGAATCACTTGAACCCGGGAGGTAGAGGTTGCAGTGAGCCAAAATCAGGCCATTGCACTCCAGCTTGGGCAACAAGAGTGAAACTCATCTCAAAACAAAAACAAAAGCAAGCTCTTGTTACATGTTACCTACAATAAATTCACTTTAAATAATAAAAACAAGATAAGGTAAAAGTAAAATGATAGAAAGAATTTTACTATGCCAACGCTAGTCATAAAAAGGTGAAGTGCCTTTATTAAATCTCAGTGTAATTTTCACAGTAATTATTACCAGAAGTAAAGATCATTTCATTATGAAAAAGAAGACAAACCAACTTGGCCTGATTAACACTCCATCTAACAGCAATAAAATACACATTCTTCATGTGCACACAGAATATTTACCAAAGTAGACCATAAAACAGGCCATAAAATAAGTCTCAATAAATTTCAAAGAATTCAAATCAGGTATGTGTATGACCACAGTGGAATTAAACTAGGAATCACAAACAGAAATCACTAGAATCAGGCCTGGTGCAGTGGGGCTCGTGCCTGTAATCCCAGCACTTTGGGAGGTTGAGCCAGGCGAATCATAAGGTCAGGAGTTTGAGACCAGCCGGCCAACATGGTGAAACCCCTTCTCTATTAAGAATACAAAAAATTAGCTTCATGTAGTGGCGGGTGCCTGTAATCCCAGCTGCTAGGGAGGCTGAGGCAGCAGAATTTCTTGAACCTGGGAGGTGGAGGTTGCAGTGAGCGAGATCACATCACTGCACTCCAGTCTGTGAGACAGAGCAAGACTCTGTCTTAAAAAAAAAGAAAGAAAGCACTAGAATCAGAAAATTCCCAAATATCTGGAAACTAAACACTTCTGAAATAATCCATGAATAAAAGAAGGAATCAATTTTAGCTTTTAGAATATTATTTTCTGCATATTAGGACTTCTAAATGAAAGTCAGCTTCTTAATTTAGCAGTCAACTGAAGAAATGCTGACCTGGAACAGATGGCATATCTTCTGGCCTCAATTCATAGGTGGTTTACAGATTTTTAAAGAGTAATAATAGTAAGTGATAAATCACTTCATCTGCTGCATTTTCCTATGTGCTTAATACATGCTTATTCATTTCACCTTCACAATAGGTATTATTATTCCCACTTTAGGGAGTTAGATAATTGCCAAGGTCTAAGATTGGCAGACCATCTTTTTTTTTTTTTTTAAGAGCACCATGTTGCTCTGTCACCCACACTGGAGAGCAGTGGCACGATCATAGCTCCCTGCAGCCTCTAACTCCTGAGCTCAAAAGATCCTCTTGCCTCCAGAACCATCATTTCAGTTGTACTAAAGTACTCAGGTAGTCTAGTACTTCCAAGATCGTTACTCATTGCATTGTGCTTGCCTCCTTTGACTGTGACATTTTTTATTTTAACCTTTGATTTTAGAACCTGATCATCACTAAAGAGGTAAATTTAGAATTTAATAAAATTCCGTCACTGAAAAATTACCCCAAATGCATTCTTGAACACACAAAAGACAGTGCTCTGTTAAATCTTTCCCTTGTTAAATTAGATTTAGTAAACTAAAATTCACTTACTGCTTCTCTCCTCCTCCGCTCTTGTTCTTTCTCCTTTGCTAAATTGCGGTCTTTGAGAAGCCAGAGTTTGGATTTATCTTGAGCTTCCAATGACTGCTGATGTTCTTTCTGCTCTTCTCCATAGCACTTGTTTTGTATTTTATTTGAAAAAGATTCTACAGTCAATCCATTCCCAAGATCCCTTAAATAAAAAAGTATAGCTCAAAGTAGGTTTCAAGTTCCTTAAAAGTATTACAAAAATATATTATTAAATAGCAAATGTAAAGCCATATATTAGACAACCATTTTCAGGTTATAACATCATTTTTAAGTTTTATTTTAGATGCATCAAATTATACATGTTAATCTATATTAATAAAGAAATGGGTTTAGAAAACTGTGACCAAGATGAACCACTATCTTCTTACACATAGACTAGAAAACCTTTAAGACATTTCTGTAATGACTATATAATTTAGTAATATTAGCATCTTTAGTAGCTTAATCCCTTGATTATTTCTGTCTTCAAAAGAGATACCACTTAGAAAAAGTACGAATAAAAATGTACTTTTTGCAATTACAATTTGCTCTGTGTTCTACTAAATAGTTGAATCATAGCCACTTAACAAATAAGAAATTTAATATATTTAAAATACATTCTATATCTCCCAGAGCCTCCTTTAATCCAGTAAATTACAGACCTCTGATTTTCTTGAGAAACTTTTGGTTCCTTTGTATTTTGTTCCAAATGTTTCCGTCTAAGTTCCTGTGTCCGAGCTTTTACTTCCTTTTCTATGGCTGCTTTTCTAAATTGGTTGAAGAGCTCATCTGAGGATTTCAGTACACCTGATGGTTTCACTGGTTTGCCTAAACTTTTCCATGAATCTGCATTCTTAATCTTTATATCCTAAAACAAACATTTGGTTCAGTGTATGTCTACAGATGTCAACCAAATTTTGGGAGGAAGGAAATATTTTTTATAATAGTAATATGAAAGTAATAGATATGATTCTTCATGCACTTTTACTAAAGTTAAAGGTTACCAAAGTCAGAAAAAAAAAATACAAAAACTTAATAGATCAACTAAACTCAATTATTTATCTGGGGCCAAAGTAAAGTAGCACACTTGCCAATTATTTTAAGACATATATATTAACTGCATACTTTAAAGAAAGCATAAAAACAAATAAATCCCTCAGTGTAATCAAGATACTTATGATCCTATAGAGAAAATAAAGCAAATGCTCAAAGAGGCAAAATAAGATCGTACCCTAAAAGTGGCATGGAAGTTTGTTGAGAGCCCTCTGACATGGATATATTTTTCCTTTTTGTGGTTAAGAAGAAAAAACTTAAATGATGTGACTGCTCTTCTTAAACATGATACACCATGGCTGAGATTAGTGCTACCCACCAGATATATATATAATTTAATGTTTTCTAATAGCCATATTTTAAAATTTTAAGTAAATTTAATATATTTATTTAACCAAATATACTCAAAGCATTATTTCAACATATAAGATACATTATAACATGTATCTTATACAAGACATAAGACATTTTTTCATACTAAGTCATCCCAATTATTTACTTTTGTAGCACATTTCAATTCAAATGCTAAATTCCTACTAGAAACAATTGATCTGTAATTAGATTTAATAAAATTCACAGTTGAAAAAGTAATTATGTACAGTCAAGCTGTTCCAAACACATCTAAGTCTTCCAAAACTGAATTGCGTTCATTTTAAATCAAAAGACAAATATTAAAACTTAATTCCTTTAGCTACATTTCAAGGGCTCAAGTAGCCACATGTGACCAGAGGCTACCATATTAGATAAGCACAAGTAAGTCTAGATGGCTCTTTCTAGCAGTTAACCTGTCCATCTATAATGAGGAAAGAGGACTATGTAATACTAAAACAGCCTCTGTTGAATTTTTAAAAATAATTATCTCCTTAATAATTATGCTTGATTGCACTTTTGATATATTTCCATGAAATAGAAGGAGAAAACTTGGCTAGGCTCCCATATAAGGCAAAAGAAAATTTATGACTAGATGTATTTATAGGCCTTTTATTTTTGTCCTGAATAAAAGGAGTCAAAAATCCCTTCCTTCCCCTAAACACAACCTTCACCAATGTATCAATGATCAGCCAGTTGTGCTCTCTTATAAGTAGTCAGTAAAATCTGTTTTTGTCTCTAACTATGGAATGGGCTAATTATTAGTTCTAGGACCCATTTAACTTAAGTATCTCAGCTTCCAACAGAGATTTGAAACAGAACAGGTAATAATTGGTAGTACAGTCATCGCTTGGTAGCTGTGGGGAATTGGTTCCAGGACTTTCCACAGATACCAAAATTCATGGATGCTCAAATCCCTATATAAAATGGCACAGTATCTGCACATAACCTGTGCATATCTTCTCATATACTTTAAGTCATCTCTGGACTACTTATAATACCTAATACAATGTAAATAGTTGTTATACTCTATTGTCTGGGGGATTAATGACAAGAAAAAAGTCTGTTGGACATGTTCAGTATGGATGCAATTTTTTTCCCAAATATTTTCAATCTTTGGTTGAATCAATGGATATGGAACCCACAAGTACCAAAGGCTGACTATATATTTAATAAAGAATAATGGAAGGATAAAATCCTGGTCTCTGCCTCTGTGTCCTAATTATTTCATTGCAATGAAATTTTGACAGACCCTAAGACAGGAAAGTTTGCATGTGGAATTTTTCACGTATCACAAAGAATGAGATGACTTTTGACAAGCAGAGATGAAGATGGAAAGCATTCCTCATGGAAGAAAGCACATAAAGGTCTTGCTAGGTTTATCTGGAGAGAAATGAGTAGTTCAGTTTTAATCAATTACAAGACTCCTTAGTTAAGACTGAGAAGTTAGCTTGGGGTCACAACATAGAGGTGCTTAATTTTCATTCTGGTGGCAGAAGTTGGAAACCACTAAAGCTTTCACACAGATAAGTAATTTAATCAGAGCAGTACATCAAGAGGACTAATATAAGAATATTAAAAGTAGACTAGGCCGAGCACAGTGGTGTATGCCCATAATCCCAGCACTGGTTTATTTATTTATTTATTTATTTTTTTTTTTTGAGATGGAGTCTCACTCTGTAAGCCCAGGCTGGAGTGCAGTTGCTCGATCTCGGCTCACTGCAACCTCCTCCTCCAGGGTCCCGGTTCAAGCAATTCTCCTACCTCAGCCTCCCAAGTAGCTGGGATTACAGGCATGAGCCACCATGTCCAGCTAATTTTTGTATTTTTTAGTAGAGACAGGGTTTCACCATGTTTGCCAGTGTGGTCTTGAACTCTTGACCTCATGATCCGCCCACCTCGGCCTCCCAAAATGCTGGGATTACAGGCGTGAGCCAATCCCAGCACTTTAAGTAAATCACTTGAGCTCAGGAGTTACAGACCAGCGTAGGTAACATGGTGAAACCCTGTCTCTACAAAATATCAAAAATTGGCCAGGTGTGGTGGTGTGCACCTGCAGTCCCAGCTACTCAGGAGGCTGAGGCAGGAGGATCACTTGAGCCTGGGAGGTTGGGGCTGCAGTAAGCTGTGATTATGCCACTATACTTCAGCCTGGCCGATAGAACAAGACCCTGTATCAAAAAAAAAAAAAAAAAAAAAGTGACTAGATTACAACAAGTAGAGCCTCAAGTAAGTCAGATCAGAACCACTTATGAATATTAAAAGAGCTCAGATTTAGGCAATAAGGCTTAGTTTCTGTGATGCTAAGGGAAAAGAAGATATCTTTAGGCCAGGCCTGGTGGTTCACACTTGTAATCCCAGCACTTTGAGAGGTTGAGGCAGGCAGGTCACTTGAGGTCAAGACCTGCCTGGCCAACATGGTGAAACCTCATCTCTACTGAAAATACAAAAATTAACTAGGTGCAGTGGTGCGAGACTGCAGTCTCAGCTACTTAGGAGGCTGAGGCAAGAGAATTGCATGAACCCAAGAGGTGGAGGTTGCAGTGAGCCAAGATCACACCACTGCACTCCAGCCACGATGTCTGTTTCAAAATGAGAAGATAAATGAAAAGATAAAAATATAAAAAGAAGATCTCTTTAAAGGTAAAACTCAAACAATTTAATACTTCTTTGGTTGCAGAGAACTAAGAAGTTGTCAAAAGTGGTAAAACTTATGAGAGGTCAGGCCTAGAAGTATATATGAGTCATCTACATAGAAACTGTAACTGAAATTTCAATGGTGCACATTTAATCAGAAAAGAATAGTAGTAGGCCCTAGTTTCATGCCCTATGAAGACTCTGGGAGGGATGCAGCTATTTAGAGGTCACTGGCCCCTCTGGGGCAGAGGTGCAAATTACAGGTATATGGGAACTCCTAGATGCTAGGTAAAATTAAGATTGATTCTCAACTGGGGGCGATTTTTGTCCCTCATCTCCCTGAAGTGGGATATTTGGCTATGTTAGACATTTTTGGTTTCAAACGGGGGTGGGTTAAAGGGTACTACTAGCATCTAGCAGGTAGAGGGTAGGGTTTCTGTTAATCAGCTTACGATACACAGGCCCACCACCAAGAAAAATTTACCCAGCCTAAAATGTTAATAGTGCTATGGTTGAGAAACTCCAATTTAAGATCTAAACAGATAGTGAGAAAATAAGACAAAAAAGAATACTGGATAGAAGGTATAGGAGCAGGAGAACTCCACAGTAGATCTGTTGAATGAATGGAAATTTAGAACAGAGATAGACAGATTAGACATGGTGAGAACGAATACCTTTTCCTGAGGAAGAGGTAAGAGAATGACAAAGCTAAGGGCTCTGCTTAGTAGAAAGATGAGAAGTTGAAAGTCTACTGAGTGCAGCAAACCACCAAGGGACACGGTTACCTATGTAACAAACCTGCACATCTTGCACATGTACCGCAGAACTTAAAATTAAAAAAAAAAAAAAGTCTACTGAAATGACTAGGTTTAATTCCAGCTCTTAGGCAAGATGCTTGGGCCATCTTGGGTTTGGAGAAGTCTTTGAAAGTCTTCATAAAGACTTTCTCAAAGATTGCTTTTAGCATCAAAATTCTGTAGCCTCCCTGTTTTTTAATGTTAAAGAGACGGATCTTGCTCTTTTGCTCAGGCTGGAGTACAGTGGCAAATTCAGAGCTAAGTGCAGCCTCAAACTCCTGGGCTCAAGCAATCCTGCTGCCTCAGCCTCCTGAGTAGCTGGGATTACAGGCATGAACAACTGCATCTGGGCCAAACCTCCTTTTCAATAAGTGATAACACTGCTTATAATGAGGGAACAAGGTGGGAAATGTCAGGAATGGAAACAATTTGCTTGATCCTTTGCTGTGAAGAGAACAAACTACATAATCCTGTTTCTTCTTAAGCTTTTACTCCAACAGTTTAGTGACTTACACCTGTAGCACAAACTTGAACAGTATGACACAGACTTGATGTTTTTGCTGCTTATTTTATTTTTGCTGTAACTTCTTTGTCCTGTTGGACATTTTCTTATTGTTTTGGGCCAGTCAAAATTATAAAATTTTGTTAAATTAGAAAAAGTGTAGTACCTAACGAACTAAATGTTTAAGAAAATCTGGGCTGGGCACAGGGGCTCATGCCTATTATCCTAGTCACTTATGTATGCCAATCCTATTGCTACGTATGCCAACAAAATTCCTTAAGTCAGTTTGAGCTGAGTTTTCTGTCTCTGGGAGGACAAGGCAGGAGGACTGCTTGAGTCCAGGAGTTAGAGACCAGCCTGAGCAACATAGGGGAGACATCATCTCTACAAAAAACTTTAAAAAACAAAAACTCTGCAACACTATTCTTTGCATCTTAAAGGGGATGGAGGATACTTCTGTTGTTAAGTAAAACAAAATACAATAAAATAAAAAAATTAATGTTGGTTGTCAGAAAAGCCACTTTTGAATGGTTCTTATCCATACTTATCAATAACAAAATATCCACACTAAACATTGCCAGTCTTTAATGATAATAATTATGAGCAGAGAATTATCTAAAAGAATCAAAGATGCTAAGAAAGCACAAGGGCCAAAGCAGTTTGATCCTCATATGGCAAAATGGTTTTCTGTCTCCAGACAATAATCTTAAACATTAAGGCTAAGATTTGTCCTCTAAAGTACTTGTAAGGAAAAAATAACAAGTAGGGGATAACAGAACAGGGGGAGGGAGGAAAGGAGGGGGAGAGAGAGAATATATAAAAATATCCCTTTCACAGTTTGTGAAAACACCTTGAACCTCATGTATCTTAATGTATCCCAAACATCTAGAATATCTGTTGAAAGAATGATATCAGTGTATAATTTGAAGATTAAGTAGACAAAAGACTCCATTAGGAAACCCAAAGGATTTCCTAAATATTCCTAGAATAGATTCTAAAAGATAGTTTTATGACACGCTTTAAAATTGAGATCACTAGTCAATATCAACATTATAGAATTTTCAATTAAACACAAACAGGAGTGCCAGGCACAGTGGCTCATGCCTGTAATCATGACACTTTGAGAGGCTGAGGCAGGTGGATCACCTAAGATCAGGAAATTGAGATCAACCTAGCCCCCATGGCGAAATGCTGTCTCCACTAAAAATACAAAAAATGAGCCGGGCATGGTGGCACATCTCTGTAATCCCGGGTACTCAGGAGGCTGAGGCATGAGAATTGCTTGAAACTGGGAGGCAGAGGTTGCAGTGAGCCTAGATCACGCCACTGCACTCCAGCCTGGGTGACAGAGTGAGACTCTGTCTCAAAAAATACAAAACAAAACAAATCCACACACAAACAAGAGGACCAATGATGGTGGGCAGGGGAAGGATGTTGCTCACAAGTACTTTTTAAAAATTACATAAGCAAAAATTAGGCTTAAAGATCCAACACTTAAGTCAGGGCTTTAAATACCACTTGTACCACTTCCAAACCCAATTTCAAATCCCTTCAAGATTTGTTAGAAAAAAATAACATTACTTTTACCTTCTGTACGGGAGCTTGACATTCAGATTCTAACATCGTTATGTCATTATCACCAGATGGACACATCACAGTTATGCCATTCTGAACAGCTCTTGAATCACCTGGATGCACACATTTTTAGAATAGTATAATTAAAATATTTCATCCTACTTACCCAGAATTTGATTTTAATTTTTCTTCCAGGTCAGACAGTATGAAAACAAAGCAACTAATTTTTTGATGCATCATTTAACTTTGGAATATTCTTAGTTAGGGAATAACTACTGTAAAACATTTATCACTCAAAAGTTACCACTTTTGCTCTCTTTTTGTTATTTTTGCTTGTTCTGGTCAGCATGAAGTATAGCTGACATCATGGTTTACCCACCAAAATTTGTTATCTGACCCCCATGCTATTGCAGACTGACCTCAGCTCCAGAGGTGGTGTTTTTTTTTTTTTTTTTGGAGACAGGGTCTTGCTTTGACACCCCAGGCTGAAGTGTAGTAGTATGATCTTGGCTCACTGCAACCTCTGCCTCCAAAGTTCAAGCAATTCTCTTGCCTCAGCCTCCCAAGTAGCTGGAATAACAGGCACCCACCACCATGTCTGGATAAATTTTGTATTTTTAGTAGAGATGTAGTTTCACCATGTTGGCCAGGTTGGTCTTGAACTCCTGACCTTCAGTGATCTGCCCTCCTTGGCCTCCCAAAGTGCTGGGATTACAGGCATGAGCCACCATGCCTGGCCAGGCCTGTAAATTTCAACATGAGTTTTGGAGAGGATAAACATTCAAACCATAGCATAAGTTATCTAAAGCAATTTAGATTGCTGACAAAACCTAGTTATCACTAAACATGTACTGAGAACATACTATGTACTAAGCACTAGGAACATAAGGATGACTAAAATGTACTATCTACCCTCAGGTATTGAGTGCCCAGCCTAGAGGTGGGTTTTGATTAGGCCAAGCCAATCGTGGTAATTGTATCTCACCATCAGTAACTCATTTAGGAAGAGCAGACCTAAGCCAGTGTAGGACTTCCAAGGGGAAGATGCTGCCTGGGTGGCCAATTGGAGACAGACAAAACAGAGACAGGAACTAAGATATCAGACACTCAACATAGCTTCCAAGGGAAACAGGGATGAGAAATGTTGTAAGTCTGACTCTGAGGTGAGGAGAACAAACTATGCAATCTTGTTAGTTCTTTTCATGGAAATATTTCATTTATTATTATTATTGGTGAAGATTAACTACAGTGTGTGAGCCCTGATCAAGCCATGCCTAAAAGATTGGCCTATCTTTAGACTATTGATTATGTATGCCAACAAAATTCCTTATTAAGTCAGTTTGAGCTGAGTTTTCTGTCATTTGCAACATGGAACATCCTGATGCATGAAACTTAATTGACCGTTTGACTCAATTCTCTCTAGTCATTGTCTGTAGGTTCTAATTAGTGGCTGAAGAACGAGAGAGACAAATCAAAACTGAGTTGCTATCTTCTTAACTGACCCAAACTAATAAAATCCTGTCCACTTACATATTATAGGGACTTACATTTAAGCTTCTACCACCTATGAATCTCTTAACTGATTCTCTAGCTAAATCATACTCTGAAGTTGAGGCTAGAAGAAGAGAACAAGGAACATCAAGGAATAGCAGTGAGCACAGGAGGGCACGACAAAACCTGTCAAAGAATGCATGAACAAAAGCTCAAATTTTAATTTGTATGCCAGAACACAGCCCCAATGTATCTATGTTTCCTCACTTCAACAAGGAAAGGAAGAAAATAGTGAGAAAAGCTGTAAGTACAGGAATACCTTACCTTTTCTGCTTCCTGTCAGTGATTATTTAGGAAGTAGGAAAAGTATGTACGGTAAGTAAAATTCTAAAGTGACCCTCAATGTGCTGACTCTAAGTTAGTAAGTGATGATAGTGCCATTATTAATAATTAAAGAGTAAGAATTTAAAATCTGGGGACCAGGCTGGGTACACCGGCTTAAGCCTGCAATCCCATCACTTTGGGAGGGCAAGGCAGGAGAATTCCTTAAGCCCAGAAGTTTGAGACCAGCCGTGGCGAGATCCCTTCTCTACCAAACAAAACAAAATAAAACGAAGAAACAAAAACTTAGCTGGGCATGGTGGCATACATCTGTGGTCCTGGCTACTTAAGAAGCTGAGGCAAGAGGATGGCTTGAGCCCAGGTCGAGGCTGCAGTGAGCCATGTTTACGCCATTGTATTCCAGCCTGAGCAACACAGAAGATTGTCTCAAAAAAAGAAATAAAATCTGGGGTCTAAAAGGGAGAACTCAGTTTTTACACGGCTGTATTTGGAATGCCTATGTGATGTTTAAGCAAAAACATTTAATAGAGTATAAACATGCCTGAGGCCTGGATACATTTGAATTGTAAAAATGAGACAAGAGGGCTGCGTTCGGTGGCTCACATCTGTAATCCCAGCACTTTGAGAGGCCGAGGAGGGTGGATCACCTGAGGTACAGAGTTCGGGAGCAGCCTGACCAACATGGAGAAACCCTGTCTCCACTAAAAAATACAATTAGCCGGGCGTGGTGGCACCTGACTGTAATCCCAGCTACTCAGGAGGCTGAGGCAGGAGAATCACTTGAACCCATGAGGTGGAGGTTTCAGTGAGCCGAGATCTTGCCATTGCACTCCAGCCTGGGGCAACAAGAGTGAAACTCCATCTCAAAAAAAAAAAAAAAAAAAACATCGCTTCCAACCTTTTCCATGTCACGATATATAGAAAATGATCAATGTATGGCCACCTACATAAATAGGAAGGCTGTTCCCAGCTCATTGCTGTAAGAGCTGAGGGGACACTTGCTCAGTAAGACTGTGCTTTGAAAGATGGTTGGTAAACTCTGGAGTAGATGAAAAAAAAAGAGGCTTAAGGATGCAATTCAGAGAATTATCAACATCTAAAGGGAGGAAGATAAAGAGACATCCGTAAGGAACAGACAGATGGCATGGTTACGAAAGGTGTCATAAAAGCCTAGGAAGTATGACAAGAGTCAAACTCTGAAAAATATTTTTACATGAATGACCCTGTGACACCTCAAAACACTACAAAACTCATCTTTCCTCAGAAACCTGTTCTTCATCTGTGTCCCAGGTCTGTCAGCCTGGATAGTATCCAGCAAGTATCCTGTGAGCCACCAAAGCTTATATCCCTGTGTTATTAACCCAGCACGTTTTCCTATTTTGCAGACCTACCCATTCTACTCCTGTAATTTGTTTTAACTTTCCCCTTCTCTTTCCTTCTATCACGTTATTTTCCCCCTACTACTGGAACAGCCCAGCTGGTCTCCTCCCTTCTCTGGTCTCTATTCCCCTTTCTTTCAACTCACTTACATAATATTAGCAGATTAATCACCCAGAGGCACACCCTTCACTCAAAAAACCCTCATTGGCTCCCCACTGATTATACCGTTATCATTAAGTCCAAAGTATCTAGACTTCAAGGGTTAAATGATGTGAACCTGGTCTACCTTTCTAAATTATTTTCCACATTCCTGTTTAATCCAACCAAATCTTTAATCACATGGAATTATGAGTTGGCTAAATACCTTCACATTCATGTTGCTTCCTCCATCCAAATGCCTTTCCATTCTAAATATACATAGGTAAGCCTTATTTTTTTTCTCCAATATCCAGCTCAAATGATACTTACTCTGTAAAATATGTATATGCCAAACAGATCAGGTGGTTCTGCCTTCATCTCCTTAAAGTTCATTTTAGCTTCTTTCAAGGCATATTATTTTTACTTTATATACCAGTTGTTTATTTCTATGAGATAGCAAACTGCTGATTTACTTTTTCATTTGCAATTATGAATTCATGTTTATATAACAGCCTAAATATTTTAAAAACTCAATATAATTTAGTGAAGCTTTTAATGAGGTGGGGAAAGGGTAAACTATAAGGATAAGGGTAGTAATCTTTTATGGCTAAAAACTTCAACTTATGGCCTCCCCCGCAGTGGCTCATGCCTGCAGCACTTTGGGAGGCCAAGGCCGGCAGATCACCTGAGGTCAGGAATTTGTGACCAGCCTGGCCAAAATGGTGAAACCGCGTCTCTACTAAAAATACAAAAATTAGCGTGGCGTGCACCTGTAATCCCAGCTACTCAGGAGGCTGAGGCAGGAGAATCGCTGGAACCCTGGAGGCACAGGCTGTATTAAGCCGAGATCACACCACTGCATTCTAGTCTGGGTGACAGAGCAAGATTCCATCTTAATGCGACAACAAAAAACTTCAACTTATAAGGAAAAAAATTAAACATTATCCATTTCTTGTGGAGACTTCATATGTGGGCAGGGGTGTGATGAAAACCAGTAACACTTAAAAATTCACTTTTTAATCTTTTATGTACTCTAACCTTTTGTTAAACTATTTTTCCAATAAGAAAACTTCAAGATAAATAGTACTTTCACCATTTAATTGTAAAGTTTAACAAAAAAAAATATTTCCATTGAGATTTCACTCCAGAAAAAGAAAATATCCCTATATATTTTATAGCTCACATACATTTGCAATTTCCCTCGGGCATAGTGTCACCTACAGATGGCAAATGTAAACCACGTTGTTTCTGAAAATGTTGCTAACTGCAAAAGAACAGCCACTGTGGCACCATCCAAACTTTCCTCTATACGTTAGATTACTAATAGGCATCATATAAACAGAATCTCAAGTAATATAACAAACTGATTCTTAATGAAGGTGTGGATATTGTCCTGACTTTTCATAGATAGGGTGCTTTCTTAAATTAGGAATAAGAGAACACCTTGACTACATTCTTACCTTTGTTTTTCATAGCCTATTCCTTTTCAAGGTCAAGGCTACCCTAGCATTCTTCTAAAACATACTCTAGTCAAAACAGTAACTTTTTCCTACTTTAGCTCTTTATAATGAGTCTTCAAATGTTCAAATCTCTCCAATTCAAAAACTGAAAACAACCTCTCCTACTCCTCCAAAAAAATCTATCTTCATGTTAAAGCCACAAATATCTTTCCATCCTCTTTACCAACAAAGTTCTTCCAAGAATAGTTTACATTCACTACACTCAAATTCCATTACTTCTCAATTTACAACAATCTGGTTGCTGTCCGAACACAATGGCTACTAAAAAAAGCTTCTGGAAAAGCAAAAATTCTCACATTCCCAATGTAATCCCCTCTCCCCATTCATTATCTTACTTAAATGCTCTGCAGTATGTGATCCTCTAAAAAAAAAAGAATCTATCTTCCTGAGCTTCTATTACACTATTTTTCCTTTTTCTCTACCTCTGGTTACCTCTTAACTATTTTTTCCTACTTTTACTGAGGAGGTTTTGTTTCTTAGAATTTTGTCCTTCCGCTTTTCTCTTCCTGCTCTGTAGATTTTCCTGGGTGTTTTCATTTATTCTCATGGCTTCAAGTACCTTTTACATGCTGTTAATTCCTAATTTGTAATTCCTGTTATACCCTGTTCTAGAAACCTAATTCTAGCTTTATATTTCCACTTAGATATTCTGTAACACCTCAAACATGTCCAAAATGAGTTCTGTCTCCTGCTTTCAATCCAACTATTAGATAATTTCTCAGCAGCTCATTCATTCTAACAGTCTATCAATTCTGCCACAAAAATACCTTATATAGCCACATCCTTTCTATACTTGCTGTATTAGTTTTGGTTCTAATAATTTCTTTCCTAGACTATAGCATTCAGTGTCCTTACTTGGTCGTAACTACATCAGAGCAGCATCTTAACCCATCCTCTAAATAGTAAGCAGCAATTTTTTACCTATTATAAAATCTTGGGCTGAGTGTGGTGGCTACTGCCTGTAATCCCAACACTTTGGGAGGCTGAGGTGGGCAGGTCACCAGTCTGGAGTTCGAGACCAGCCTGGCCAACATGGCGAAACCCTGTCTCTACGAAAAATACAAAAATTAGACACATATGGTGGGGCATGCCTGTAATCCCAACTACTCAGGTGGCTGAGGCATGAGAATCGCTTGAACCTGGGAGGCAGTTGTGGTAAGCAGAGATTACACCACTATACTCCAGCCTGGTCAGCAGGGCGAGACTGTCTCAAAAAATAAATTAAATAAAATAGAATGAAATCTGACTATGCTTCCTATATAAAGCTCCTTGTACACAAATAAAAGTGTACAAATTTGTATACAATTTGTTGTATATAAATTAATAGCACTGCTATTCAAGGTAACTCATGACCTATAGCTATCATATCTTCCATTATTCTCCAAGTATCTTGAAAATGTATTTCCAAAAAAAAGAGTAGATATAAATATTTCATACTTTGGATGTTTGTTTATTCTTCTTCCTGAAATGCCCTCCAGTGTGGCCTTACATATTTTCTCCACTGATCTCCATTCCCTTTCCCACATGAAGAGATGTAATTTTAGATAAAGACAAAATGGAATATTCAAACACAGAGTAGGGAGGCCAAGGCAGGCGGATCATCTGAGGTCAGGAGTTGGAGATCAGCCTGACCAACATGATAAAACCTGTCTCTACTAAAAAAAGACAAAAAATTAGCCGGATGTGGTGGCGCATGCCTGTAATCCCAGCTACTCAGGTGGCTGAGACAGGAAAATTACTTGAAACCAGGAGTTGGAGGTTGCAGTGAGCCAAGATTGTGCCATTGTACTCCAGCCTAGGCAATAAGAGTAAAACTCTGTCTCAAACAAACAAAAACCACACACAGAATAGTAGGGAGCTTTTATACTGAAAGCTGTGAAGAAGGATTCAAACGTCTCCTTCTTCCTCCTAATTCTGTGTTGCATGCAGTAAAACAGCTTGGAAATTTATTCTGCTAGGGAGATACTTCTGCCCTTGGGTAGCTAAGCTGAAACCAGGGCACATCCTGGAGGGAAGAAGACATGGACAAGGAATATTTATATCTGCCTTTAACCTAGGCCTAAATACATCACTGTCTCAAGGTTTAGGCATGCTCTAGGCTAAACTCATATCTTAAGTACCCTTTGTGCCACACATATCCCTTGACCGCCTTCAGGAAAACTAAGCTGAGACAGGGAAAACGTTCCCTTCTGACAAGATATTAAGTCAAATGAATCTAAAAATATAAAAATTTAACCAGTTTTATATATATAGTAACTACCATTAGGCTAGTTTTTCTAGCCCAAGTTTCTTTAACTGTTAATTATTTTATATATCTGTAACTTTATTTCTTTACCTATAGAATCTCCATGTATCTTTCTCTTATTCTTTCCTACTTTTCTAACCTGCATAGGTGTCATGTAAGTTAAAGCAGCACTTCCCAGATCTGCACAGAACTTGGTAGTATGGGCTGTGGCAGCAACACGTTTGTGTGTAAAATGTGTGTATATTATACACATATATGTGTATATAATTTATATATAACATATAAATAATATTTATATATGTAGTGTATATATATATATATCATACCAATGCACATAATTTACATGAAAGGAAATTGAGTGTGAACTGTATAATTTTCTTTCTTTTAAATATAACGAGTGCCTACAGGTATAAAGCAGATAATTTCTAACAATGTGCTTCAGTGATTATTTGTAACCTGGAATTTACTAGTTATGACTATTCATATTTCCCAGATATTTAACATTTAATTTAACCATAGCATTTTCATATACGTATAAGTTTAGAAGTCAATTTCTCAGTAACGGTTATTTGTTAATTTCTTACCTGAGGGAGGTGGAATTTGTATAGGTAAAATGTTTTTCACAGTCTGTAAATGTTGTAATTCTTGATAATTAAATGCTAATTGGTGGTGATTTGGTGATATTACACATGAAGGTGTGGTCTGATGAACAAGGGTAGTATTAGCAGAGGTTGTGTCTTTCACAGAATATTCTCTCTGTTAAAACAAAATCAAATAAAGTTATCACTTCATTTTAACCACACAAGAAGTACACCTAAGAGAACAGAAACACAAGAGGCAAGAATATTATTTAATACTACCTTATAAAAATACCACTATTATTTAAGCCACACAAATCTATAATGTATACTTATTCCTTTTTTGCAGATGAGGAAACTAGGGTTTAAAAGGATTAAATAACTTGGCCATTATATGGCTTACAAGAGGTAGAGTAAGTTAAAGCCTGTGATCTTAGTTATGAGTATGCATGTACATATTCTACATGAGTATACGTGTCTATTAAACAATGCTATTCATTTTTAAAAGCTTTCCTGTAATTACTAAAAAACAAAACAAACCCCTGAGCTTTTCTAGCAAATCTAAAGACCAATTCATTTACTTTAGCTCTTTTTCCTTACTGTATTACAGAGATAAGGGAAGAAATTTAAAATTACATTATGGTCAACCCACAAGACTATCAATAAATTCTAATTCAATATTCAGGTAATTAAGTAAAAGCTGTAGTGTAATAATAGCTAACATTTATTTAACGTTTACTATCTGTGAGGTACCAGGGTAAGTCCTTTATATAGTTTTTCTTTAATTCTCACAATAATCCTATGAGTTAGGTATTTTTGTCTCTACTTACATTTCAATAGGACTTAGAAATAATAGAAGCAGCTTACCTCACACCTATTCTGTAAAATCTCACACCTATTCTGCGGCAAGCGAAGTCACAGTACCAAAGCCCAGTAAACATTATCTACTAAGCTCTGAGTTATAGATAGTACAGAGATAAATAAGACAGTCTTTCTCCTTTGTCTAACAAGGTGTTGGGGTGAGTGAGTAGGCAGGCAAGTGTATGAATAACATCTATACAAATGTGAATAAAACAAATGCCATAGGAATGTTTATCCCAATAATATACACCCAGGCCGAAGCTTAAAGCCTAATGCTCAGGTTTAAATCAGGCAAAAAAAAAAAAATCACTTCCTGAACTACACAAATATATACTTTCATACATGAACCTATGGATTAATATGTACTATCTATATATACTATCTTTTACCATAAATAGGTATTTTTTTTTCTCAGTGAGTGAAAGTGAAAAAATTTTGGCCTCAAAAATAGACCACAGAGGTGGCATTCTTCATGCTATGTATTAAGTTGAAAATGCTTCCAGAGTTTCTTCATAACTTGACATAATTTTTTGATTCCACTAATACACCTTTGGCAAGACAGCCCATCTATATCTTCTCCCCATTCAAAAAGGAATGGGAAGGCCAGGCACGGTGGTTCATGCCTGTCATCCCGGCACTATGGGAGGCTGAGGTGGGCAGGTCACCTGAAGTCTGGAGTTCGAGACCAGCCTGGCCAACATGGTGAAACCCCCATTTCTAGTAAAAATACAAAAATTAGCTTGGCGTGGAGGTGTGTGCCTATAGTTCAGTCCCAGCTACTCCGGAGACTACGGCATAATTATTGCTTGAACCAGAAAGGCAGAGGTTGCAGTGAGCCAAGATCATGCCACTGTACTCCAGCCTGAGTGACAGAGCAAGACTCTGTCTCAAAAAAATGTATATATATTATATATAATATTATTATAATACTAATATATTAATATAATTATATGTTATATAATGTAACATATAGTATATATTATACAATAATGTATATATATGTATTACATATAATGTATGTTATATATTATAATGTATATACTACATACAGTATAATACATAGCATGTTATATATGCTATGTATAATATACATTATATATAGTATATTATACATTATATATAGTATAAACATATAGTATATAATTATATATAGTATATATTATATATAATGTATAATATATATAATTCCACTTATGTGTCCAAAGCCCTCTCTGTTATATACTCCAAGCCATCTAATTCCTTATAAATACCCTCAGCTTCCATATTTCTCTGAATATATTTGCTGTACTTTTCTTTGCTTCTCTTCATACTATTATTTTAAAAAATAACTCCTTAATCTGTATGTAAACCATTTCTTCTCCTGTTCTTTAAAGCCCATTTTAAGCTTTACCTGTGTGATGCCTGTCCTTTCTTCAGGCAGTATACATTCTTTCTTCATTTTCTAAAAGTAATTATATAGATTATAGCATTAATCATATTATCTCTCAATGATGTGATTATATTTCTTTTTCACAAATTCGAGCTCTTTCAAAACAATGTTTTTTGTTATTGTGTTTCCCTAACTTAGTTGGATGTTAAATAAATACTTCTGTTTGAGAGGAGTACAAATAGAAAAAAATTTATATGAGGATGACAACTTGAGCTAGTAAAAAAGTCACTTCTGTTCTTTTCAAAGCACATTAACTGCTAATCAAACATAGATGTGCTAAAATGGATAGCTGGCAATTCTAAGTTTTATCTGTAGAAACCTTAGCTACCATTCTCCTACCATCTTTTGAGAAATTTCACTTAACTGTACGCACAATTCTGTATACTCACTCGGGATACCAAGGCCATCCCTCTGTATTCAGACTCATAAGCTGAAGCTTCTAGAATTTGTTCTACTTATCTGTTTGGCTAATATAACAGTTATATCTTATTGAAAAATGAAGCCAAATAGTTTCCCTATTTGGTCTTCTTCAGAAAGAAATCATTGAACATTTAGTTGATAAGCTAAAACAAGTGACAACTTTCTTCATGTAAATAAAATTGAAAACAATTTTAAAGAAAGCTACTACCCTACCCATGAGTTATAACATACATACTTTTAAAATTCAGAGGTACAAATAAAGAATTAAGTTACCTTTACATTCTCTTTAGAAGGAGAATCATTTGGTTTTACTTCTGTAAACTTGGGTAACATTTCTGCAAATGTATATACATACATATTTAATATTTATTAGCTTAAAAAATATAAAGTTATAATTTTTCCATATTAGAAATACAGTGGGGCCTGGGCGTGGTGGCTGACACCTGTAATCACAGCACTTTGGGAGGCGAGGTGGGTGGATCATGGGGTCAGGAGATTGAGACCATCCTGGCTAACAGAGTGAAACTGCATCTCTGCTAAAAATACAAAAATTAGTTGGGCGTGGTGGCCCATGCCTGTAGTCCCAGCTACTTGGGAGGCTGAGGCAGGAGAATTGCTTGAACCTGGGAGGGAGAGATTTCAGTGAGCCGAGATCATGCCACTGCACTCCAGCCTGGGCAATAATGCAAGACTCTTGTCTCAAAAGAAAAAAAAAAAAAGAAAAGAAAAGAAAAAAAGAAAAAAAAAGAAATACAGTGGTGATTTCAAGAAAATGCCTTTAATACCAACCTCTCCTTATAGTCACAGGTTTTTGCCCTCTTTGAGTCAGCTAAAATTTCTAAAGGAATACCTGGTTTCAAGATATTTCATTTTCCCATAGTGTAATAAATATCCACTCACAAATTTCAATTTACATTATGTTTAGGCAAAAAAGTGCAGTATGTTACTTAACAGTAAAGAGCTTGAATAAGTGACAGTTTAAAAAGGAGTATGTTACAACAGAGATAATAAGGTTTTAAACAGCAGCGTCCATTATGCTAAAATCATCTTTTATCAAGTAGCCATAAATATAGCCCTAAGAGGCTTAATTTTTAAAAATTAACAATTTAAGAGAAAGGGATGTCATTTATCTGAGAGGATACAGTCTTTTATTAAAAGCAAAGATATTTTAGTTCTGTGGAAAGGTCTGCTCTGCTTACTAAGCTCTAATAAAGATTCTATCTGATTACTTCTAAGCTATTTGGCAGCCTCAGCTATACAGAAACAACTGGGTTTTATAGTATCTCCTCTGCCTTTAGAAATACTGTGCAGCTGACACTGGCAGTAGGAGTAGGCATAAAAAGAGATCCATCAGGGTGTTGGTGGATTTCTCTTTCTTTATCCTACAATTGTTTCTGATGCTATCCTCCCCAGTCATAATCCTGGTTCAGTAAGGTAAAGCACCAAACTGGTAGTAACTGCTTTGATCTGTCTCTCCACACCAGCTTTCATGACCACCTGTGTATTTGTTTCAGGCTCCAGGACACCATGGCTGGTCAACACCAAACATTATTCAAACTTAAAACAGTCTAATTTTAATAATTACCTTCTGCCTCCGAAATGCCATCAGTTTCCACTGGATGTGTTACTGTTCTTTCCTCTCCTAAAATGTTTGATGCTGGACATTGTTAAAATTGCTAAATGCCACTGAATGACATCCTTTAATTTAAAGAATTCAAGTATTTAAAATGACATGAACCATCTTAATGTCACTCAGCTAAGAATTATTTAAGTGTTGGGGGTTAGGCATAGGGGGAAGAGAAGGAGACAGACTGGAAAGATTGAGAATATGGACCAGCCTGGCATGTTGATAAACCATCTCTAGTAAAAGTACAAATATTAGCCAGGTGTGGCAGCATGCATTTGTAGTCCCAGCTACTTGGGAGGCTGAGGCAGGAGAACTGCTTGAACCCAAAAAGTGGAGGTTGCAATGAGCCGAGATCGCACCACTGCACTCCAGCCTGGGTGACAGAGCCAGACACTGTCTAAAAATAATCATAATCATAAAGGAGAAATTATGGTTTCAGTTTTGAATAAAAAAAAACAAAAAGACTTCATTAATATGATCATATATATATATATATACATATATATATATACATCTAAATTATTTAAATATGCACCTACAACTACTTTATTCTAAAATATAAACTCTTAAATAGTATAAATATGACATACCAGACTGGTGTTCTGCTAAAAAAAAAAAAATTAATATGTAAAACTAAGCTCAAAATTATTATAAACTTAGCACCATAAAATCTAAAGATATTAGCAAAAGGCATCAAGAAATTTTAGTTAAAAAAATAAAAATATCTACTACATGTCTCATAAAAGTCTCAGCATTTTGCTTCTCATTCTAATCTTACATAATTGACTTTTTAACAGCATAATAAGCTAAAACTACATAGATATGCTTATTCATGAGTTCCTGGCCTTTGAAATTAATATTTTCACCACTAAACTTACAAGCGTATTTCAATTAGTGAAGAAGCTCTCTCAGGGCTAGCAAACATCAATTAAAATTGATAACAAGGCTGGGTGTGATAGCTCACACTTGTAATCCCAGCACTTTGAGAAGCCAAGGCAGGCTGATCACCTGAGGTCAGGAGTTCAAGATCAGCATGGCCAACATGGTGAAACCCTATCGCTACCAAAAATACAAAAATTAGCTGGGCGTGGTGGTGCAAACCTGTAATCCCAGCTACTAAGGAGGCTGAGACACAAGAATCACTTAAACCCGGGAGGCAGAGGTTGCAGTGAGCCAAGACTGCACCACTGCATTCCAGCCTGGGCAACAGAGCAAGACACTGTTTCAATAAATAAATAAATAAATAAATAATAAATAATCAATAACAATAATGACAACATACACATTGTAAACTAACTTCTCTAGGGAACTATGACAACATGAACACAACTGCCTTAAGAGGATCAAAGTGGATAATATATGTATTACTAAACAAGTGCATATTGTGGCTCATATTCTAATTTAATTATAAATGCTCTAATTTCACATTTCCCCCAGAAACTTAAAATTTTGATGACAAAGTTTTCATTTAAAGCTGTCAAAAAAAGTTAACCATAGGCCGGGCACCATAGTTCACGCCTGTGATTCCAGCACTTTGGGAGGCCAACGCAGGCAGATCACCTGAAGTCGGGAGATCAAGACCAGCCTGGCCAACACGGTGAAACCCTTTCTCTACTAAAAATACAAAAATTAGCTGGGTGAGGTGGCAGGTGCTTGTAATCCCAGCTAACTCGGGAGGCTGAGGCAGAGGTTGCAGTGAATGGAGATCATGACACTATACTCCAGCCTGGGTGAAACAGCAAGACTCTTGTCTCAAAAAAAAAAAAAAAAAAAATTTAACCATAGAAATTTAAAAAGAGCTGCAATCATAGAGATTTGATTAAAGAGTTTATTTAATACCTATCACCAATCAAAGCACTGAGATAAAGAGATTATCAACAAGCCAATTTGAACTAAAAATCTTGAAAAGTTGAATAGGAACATAATATTAAAAAAAAAACAACAAAGGAATATCATGCCCTATATAGCAGAAATAATTACTAAAGACTTTTAAATTAGGAAAAGAAATCACATTTTTGTTATAAAGGACAGATTATAGAAAATGACTGGTAGGACAGGCTTGGTGACTCATGCCTATAATCCCAGCATTTTAGGAGGCCAAGGCAGGTGGATCACTTGAGGTAAGGAGTTCAAGACCAACCTGGCCAACAAGGTGAAAACTCGTCTCTACTAAAAAATACAAAAAGTAACCAGGTATGGTGGTGCATGCCTGTAGTCTCAGCTACTTGGAAGGCTGAGGCATGAGAATTGCTTGAACCCAGAAGTCAGAGGTTGCAGTGAGCTGAGACTGAGCAACTGCCCTCCAGCCCTGCCAACAGAGCGACTCTCTCTCAAAAAAAAAAAAAAAAAAAGAAATTTATCAAAGTCTAAAATAATTTAATAAACTCTAATCATTTATCTTAAGCTTTCTAGCTTGAATGGCAAAGATTTAGAGACTTTCCTTGTATACTTTCTGCACTTACTAAATTATCCTCCTCTAAAAAGTTAAAATAAAATCTAGACTTCGACAATGTTTGTCGGTTTTCAAACCGTGTATGAAAAAAAACCATATCCTTGTCACATCTATACAAGACCTAGGTTGTAGTACTAAAATTATAAATTTCTTTATTCCCGTTTTGAAGTCACCCATAACTACGAAAGCTTTTTTTTTTAAAAAAAGAAACAAATGTTATTTGAAGAACTTATAAATTTCATTCTCTGAACATTACATTAAATCCAATAAAAAGCAAAAAGTCCAAAGGATGAAGTGACAAATTCACTTTAAGTCTTAAACAGCTAACGAAAAACAGTGAATTGATGTCATGACCATTTAGTTTGTGTTTAACTGTGTAAAAATTGAAACTAAGTACACCAAAAAAATTCTATTTCACACTAATCAAGTATCTGAGCTTGTATTTAGACAGTTCCTGGAGTTCTTTCCTATAAGATTTGAATTAAAAGCACTCCTATTGATGTGCTGTTCCTTTTGATTTTTTTTCTCAGTATCATTGTTAGTCACAGGATTAAAGCTATTAGTTAATATTCCTCCCTATATATTATTCAAGGTAATCCCAAGTTTGTTGAGCATTAGAAAACTTTCAATAGCTTATGTGTGCATACTAGCACAGCATAGCCAACATAGGATACATACATTAGAACTGATTTCATTTTCAAGGCTTAGCTATATCTTTGATGTGGCATTTAATAATTTTAGTTACGAAAAATTATTTTTAAATATTTTATATTTATTCCGATGTTTAATTAATGTTCTTGACTTATCTGCATACGATGACACCAGTCAAAAAGACAAATTATAAAAGTTGGCTGGGCATGGGGGCTCACACTTGTAATCTCAGAACTTTGGGAGGCCAAGAGGGGGTGGATCATGAGGTCACAAGTTCGAGACTAGCCAGGCCAACATGGTAAAACGTCGTTTCTACTAAAATACAAAAATTAGCCAGGAGTGGTGGTGTGCACCTGTAATCCCAGTTATTCAGAAGGCTGAGGCAGGAGAATCACCTGAACCCAGAAGGCAGAGGTTGCAGTGAGCTGAGATTTCGCCACTGCACTCCAGCCTGGGCAACAGAGCAAGACTCCATCTCAAAAAAAACAAAAAAGATAAATAATAAAACCAAATCTCATTAAAGTTTGCAATGATGTGCTGCTTCTAGTTCATAGAGCCCTCATTTTCATTTTACAAGGATTTGGGATTTCATTACAACTATCTTGAAACTGATTTAGTATCTTGTTTAAAATGAGAATTAAGTGAATTTCCTAGATTTTTAAATAAAACTTTCCTTGGAAATCAATGCTCTACCATGTGATCAATCCTACTTAACAAAGCAGAATTAAGGAGGTGAGGGTGATCTGGCTGTGACCCCTGTCATCCCGCTGATCAAAGGGTTGATTCAGCTGATCTGGATGGCTAGGAAGGTAACCCCTTCCTCCCTCATTACTTCATGTATGTCCCTCCCGAAGCTGTGCACTTGGCTGAAGAGGACCTTCTCTGATAGAGGATTGTTCATCAGTCAAGGGTATATGCGTAGCCGTGCTCCCCTGCTAGAACCTCCAAACAAGCTCTCAAAGCAGAACTAAGTCTATATTTTTAAAAGTGCTTAAACTGAAGTGTGGGGATGATGAAAGATAACCATTTAAGTAATGTGGAATAATAAATAGCTTCAACACTACTTACAACACTCAAAGATTTTTCAGATATTAAACCTTAAAACATGTGCCACACCTAAACAAATAATGATATTGTAGTAAACTCATAATACTGTGTAAGAAGTCAAAAATATTTTTAAAATTCAGAAAAATTAAAGACCCATCTGACACAAAAATTATAAAAGACTGACCTATTAAGAAAATTGCATATAGCCAAATTGCTATAAAAATCCAGGAAGACAGATACTAAATGAAAACTACGTTAAGAAAATATTACTAAAGACCAGGTGTGGTCACTCATGCCTGTAATCCCAGCACTGGGAGGCTGAGGTGGCTGGATCACCTGAGGTCAGTAGTTTGAGACCAGCCTAGCTAACATGGTGAAACCCTAACTCTACCAAAAATACAAAAAATTAGCTGGGTGTGGTGGCACACGCCTGTAATCACCGCTACTTGGGAGGCTGAGTTACGAGAATTGGTTGAACCTGGGAGGCAGAGGTTACAGTGAGTCAAGGTTGCACCACTGCACTTCAGCCTGGGCGACAGAGTGAGACTCCATCTCAAAAACAGAAAGAAAGAAAGAAAAAAGAGAAGAGAAGGTTATTAAAGATCAATATCTTTCTATTAAAAGATAACTTTTCACAGAAGCTTTCAAAAAGTTTCCTGTATTAAAATTTTGAAGAATACAATATATTAATATCTTCTGTCTTTAATAAATAATCAAAAGCCTATTAATCAAAACTTTCTTTTTTGAGTCTGTCACCCATGCTGGAGGGCAGTGGCATGATCTTGGCTCACCGCAACCTGCGTCACGCTGGTTCAAGTGATTCTCCTGCCTCAGCCTCCTGAGTAGCTGGGACTACAAGTGTGCTCCACCACACTTGGCTAATTTTTTTTAGTAGAGACGGGATTTCACCATGTTGGCCAGGCTGCTCTTGAACTCCTGACCTCAAGTGATCCGCCCACCTCAGCCTCCCAAAGTGCAGAGATTACAGAAATGAGCCACCTCGCTCAGCCAAATAAATAATCAAATCCTACTGTCTTCAACAAAAGTCTACTAATCAGAACTCTGGAACCCTGATATCCAACTGCAAGCTTCAGTTCTGGCCAAATCATAATTAAGTTTAAAGCAACAGAAATTTATAGGCCAGGAATGATAGTTCACATCTGTAATCCCAGCACTTTGGGAGGCTGAGGTGGGCAGCTCATTTGAGCTCAGGAGTTCAAGACCAACCTGGGAAACATGTCAAAACTCTATACGTTTTTGTTGAAAAAAGTACCAAAATTAGCCCAGTGTGATGGCACACGCTTGCAGGCCCAGCTATTTGGCAGGCTGAGGTGGGAGGATGGCTTGAGCCCAGGAGTCAGAGGATGCAGTGAGCCGAGATTGTACCACTGCACTGTAGCCTGGGCAACAGCCACACCCTGTCTCAAAAAAAAAAAAAAAAATCATTTATATTTTCTTTTTTGTTTTTTTGGTTTTTGGTTTTTTTTTTGAGACCGAGTTTCGCTCTTGTTGCCCAGGCTGGAGTGCAATGGCACAATCTCAGCTCACTGCAGGCCCTGCCTCCAGGATTCAAGTGATTCTCCTGTGTCAGCCTCCCGAGTAGCTGGGATTACAGGCATGTGCCAACCATGCCCGGCTAATTTTGTATTTTTAGTAGAGATTGGGTTTTTCCATGTTGGTCAGGCTGGTCTTAAACTCTGGACCTCAGGTGATCCGCCCACCTTGACCTCCCAAACTGCTGGGATTACAGGTGTAAGCCACCATGCCCAGCCAATTTCTGTTGATTTTTACCGATGTAGCAGATAAAGTTTTTGCTGATATGCCTAATTTTCATAAATTAGATTTTCTTAGTAAACAGTCCATTTTGCCCATGCTTGAAACTTTGACATAGAATTTGTCATCCATTCCTTGAAAATGTTATTGGTATAAGAATAGTAGGTGCTTTAATTATTTTTATAGCAAATACTGCTATTGATATGATTTGTCTTGCTTATTTTTTCATAATTTTCAGGGTTTATTATTTGCATTGTTGCTGTTCCCAGGGAAGTAAAAAAAGTTCTTAGTTTACATGCTAGAAATTAAGAGCCTTAAATATTTTAATGGCTGCAATTGAAATTAATATTTAGAACATGGAGAAAGGCAAAAAAAATTAGAACATTTGTATTAAGCAAAGATATAATTTTTCCCATTTGTCTTTGCATTTGCAATTTATAACATATATAGTGTTTTTCCAACAAAGTATTTTATTCATAAAACAATTAAAATTTCAAAAATAACAACTCACACTATCAGATTAAAAGACAAATTGACCTTGTGTCATGAATTGTGCACTATCCATAATGTAGGTTCAAATATAAAAACTTGCCACTTTAGGCTTGGCGCAGTGGCTCACGTCTGTAATTTCAGCAGTTTGGGAGGTCAAGGAGGAAGAATCAGTTGAGGTCAGGAGTTCAAGACCAGCCTGGCCAACATGGTGAAATCCAATCTCTATTAAATATACAAAAATTAGCATGGTAGCACATACTTGTAATCCCAGCTACTCAGGAGGCTGCAGTGGGAGTATCACTTGAACCAGGGAGGTAGAGGGTGCAGTAAGCCTCAATCACCTCACTGCAATCCAGCCTGGGTGACAGAGCAAGAATCTGTCTCAAAAAAAAAAAGAAGAAAAAAAAAATCCCAAAATACAAAACACTTGCTACTTTGATTTTAACATTATATACTTTTAAATTCCTTTTAATTGAAACAGATGACATTCAACAAAAATGTCAGTCATAAAATAAAAATTCACCACAGCAATGTTTTAAGATTTGGATTCTGAGGCTTAATCTGATAGAATGTTAGGAAAATAGAGAATATATATTGCACCATTTTAAGAACACAAGTTACTGATAAACATTCTTTCCTCCAAGCAACATATAATAATATTGTATCAGAAACTGATAATTCATATTAAAATTAAGGTATTTTATTGAAAACTCTGTATTATATAGTACTTTTCCTCCAATACTTGAGGTATTTATTGATTATAATTAGATAATTCAAACTAACAGGTACAAGAGTTTTATGCCACAAATAAAAGATAAAGTGCTCTATTAGACCACAAATGCTTTATTAGATGAAATTACAAATGCTAATTACAATGTAAAATACTAAATGCAACTTAGATTTTCCAGTATTGTTCTATGCTTAAAAGTCCAATATAGAAATACCGTATAATTAGAGCCCTACATTTAAAAATTTTCTAATATGACAAATTCCAAAAAAAGTAAAAATTCTATTTATTCTCCCAAAATGTTTACCACTATATACTTTAGAAATGTAAAAACAAAACAGAGCAATCAGCATCATATAAATGCAAACTAAACAGAAATAAGAGTGAAATAGAATGTATTACAAGTCAGCAGACTCTACTAAGCAAACTGAAAAACGAGAGGTGGTTTTAATAATGCTAAGAATTGCTAATGTCACAATATTCTCTGTGAGATGTTTCTTTAAAAAAGAGAATTGAATTTCACAAGAAATACCTCATTTAAAATAAGCAAAATTTAGGGACAAAGGTGTCTTGTATTTTGAATTTGCCTTTTGGTCAATAAAGATGGAACACCACTGCCAAGTCAGTATTCTTGGGGTAGTGATTACTGATCAACTATGTAATCATTAATAGAAAAGGACAAAGAAAACATAAATGACCTAAGTGTGATACAACTGCTAAATTACAAAATAATATGGCACTTGAGCATAGCTAAGAATCTGAATTTAAAGTACATTTTTCTATATATGGAAGAAAATATTCTACAGTGAAGAAACCAAAGAAGTAGAAAAAAAATCTGATTTACAGCTTCTGGGATGACTGGTTTTTTTTTTTTTTTAAATTCAATCAAGAAGTGGATAAATTTATTTATTTATTTATTTAATTTCTTTAAAAAGATGGGGTTTCACCATGTTGGCCAGGCTGGTCTTGAACTCCTGACCTCAGGTGATCCACCCACCTCGGCCTCCCAAAATGCTAGGATTACAGGTGTGAGCCACCGCGCCCAGCCTTTTTTTTTGGTTGAGACAAAGTCTCGCTCTGTCGCCCAAGCTGGAGTGCAGTGGCGCAATCTTGGCTCACTGCAACCTCCGTTTCCTGGGTTCAAGCAATTCTCTGGCCTCAGCCTCGTGAGTAGCTGGGACTACAGGTGTGCACCACCAAGCCCGGCTAATTTTTGTATTTTTAGTAGAGACAGGGTTTCACTATGTTGATCAGCTGGTCTCTGATCTCGTGATCCACCTGCCTCAGCCTCCCAAAGTGCCAGGATTACAGGTGTGAGCCACTGCACCCGGCCAGGATGACTGGTTTCTTAACTTAAAAATGATTATTCAATTCAGAGCATAGTATCACAACAGGGTAACCCTTGCAACATTAAAGTGATCTGACAGATCATGGAGAATAAAGTGAAAGGTGCTCTCAAATAATCTTTTATTTCATAAAACAAGTAAAGATCATTATTATCTTATATATTTTGATATTAAGATTTGAAGTTATTTGTTAAGAGACTATCCCTCCTTTAGTAAACTTCTTTTCAACATTACAAACCTACATGTCATATAAATATAAAGTTTCATTTTACATAGTACTTCTTTCAGGAAAAATATTAAGATCATCAACATGCAATTAAATAATGAGGGTGACATACAAACCATGGATTCTGGGTAAGTCACAAGTATTTCTCCAAAATATAAATCAATATTACAAGAAAAAAAATGCTCCCACCAACAGAGGTACACTTAAGGAGACAGCTAACCTGATTCAGAATCATTGCTGTCTGAAGAGCTTGAATCACTGCTGCAACTTTCAGACTCTGATGAGCTGCTGCCACTGCTGCTGGTCTCACTCAGTCGGGAACCACTTCCAACAGCTTTGGATGGTTGCATTTTCTCAGCTACAAAACAGAGAAACATTAAAATGCTAATAGAACTGAACAGTTGCAGGAACATTTAAAAACTGCCACCTAGACTAAGCATGGTTGCTCTGGCCTATAATCCCAGCACTTTGGGAGGCCAAGGTGGGAGGACCACATGAGGCCAGGAGTTCAAGACCAGCCTGGGCAACATTATAAGACCCTGTCTCTACAAAAATAAAAAAATAAAAAAAATAAATATAAAAGCTGCCACCTACATTTTGTTTGACGTTTTCTAGAATTTAACTGATTATTGACATCCAGTAACCGCTTTTCTAACTCCTGTTTTTTCTGTGAGTGAAGTTCTTCTTTGGACATCATTGCTTTCTTAGCTATGTGATTTGGGAGGGAAAAAAGTGAGTATAACCAAAAATTAACACAAATATCAGACTGATTTATATTAATATACAGAAATACATACCAGGAGGTTTTAATGGTCTTTTTCTTAGACATGCTGAAACATATTTTTCTAATTCTCTTAGTGTTGATGCTTTCAGTGTTTCAAAGTCTATCTCTATCTCATCCGGATTGGAATTTCTCAGAGAAGGCTCTCTTGATTGTATTATATCAACTACTTGCCCAAGTTTATCTCCAGGGAGTTTGTTTATATCCAAACTTAACTGCCTTTTCTCATCATAGTTCATAGGTTTAGCATTATTTTCATCTTCAGGTTTTAGACCAAAGAACTGTTGTTTCCTTTTCTTTGGCTGACTGTAACAAAAACTAAATTTAGTCAAATTTATCGCTATTATCTTAATAAGCTATGTTAATAAAAGATACTTACTTTCCTTTGGACTTTTCCTTTAGTTTCATTTGCTTACACATTTTTCTTGGATTTTCATTGCTGTTATTAACCTTTTCTTTTTTCTTTTCCTTTTTAGACTTTTCTTTTGTTTTCGTTAGCTTATGTAAAGGTACTTGGGACAAAACCTGGAGCTGCTGATGTACAACTTTAAGCTGATAAAAGAAAAAAATCTGTAAACCTTCATGGCTCTAAATAATTAAAGTAGAAAAAAATTAAGTCACTCCAAAGTCAAGAGCGTCTTTTGTGAAATTCATTTCTTATTATATTTCCTTCAAGTTTTTATTTAACTTCACAAAAGCATTGAATTTTTAAAGAGCATGTATTAAATTACAAAAACTATCTTGTGCTCAACCCATAAACTTAAATATTCATCTACAAACAGATTGAGAACAATTAACATTTCCAGGTGGTCTTAAGTTTTTTGTTTTTTTGAGCCAGGGTCTTGCTCTGCCACCAGGTGGGAGTGCAGTGGTGTGATACCAGCTCACAGCAGCCTTGACCTCCTCGGGTCAAGTGATCCTCCTGCCTCCTTTTTTTTTTTTTTTTTTTTA